>VMDR010004638.1:0-58205 GCA_007922815.1 Macrotus californicus
TTTATAATATCATTATGCAAATAAATTGTCTATTACTTGCTTCTCCCAAGGGCAAATTTTAACTTCTTGTCATTTTCAGTTTTTATCTGCAATATGAAGACAACATCATCTGCTGTTCTGGTGGCTCATGCATTTGTGTTTTGCATATTTCATACAAGAAAATGGAGAAAAAAAGAGAAGTCTGCCAGATGGGAGTCTCTTTCCAGGCAGAAAAGAACTGGAAAAAATTTGCATGACCGTGATGTCTTCTGTAGACAAAGGATGCTTATTTTGATGAGTGGAAATTGGTCACAGGATGACAACCCATCTCGGAATTCCTGAGGCAGCCCTAGGTTTACAATCTGAGATTCTTAAATAGTTCCCAAGATGCAATTATTTCCAAATTTAATCAACCCCCCGAAAATGGCTAATTAAAAATAATCATACGAAACAGCAGGTCCATTCTCCAAAATTAAACACACACTTTCTTTTACTGGCTGTTTAGACAAGTCTTACAAAAAGCCCCACCACCTGTTCTGGGGGGGTAGCGGGGAGGAGGTGCCAGAGTCTTAGCAGGCCACCTCCATTCAGTCCTTCTTGGAATGTCATTGTCAGTTATGCTAAAATATATGACTTTGGACTTGGTGGGTAACGATAGGCAAGGGATTTTCTTTACCTCTCTTCTAATCCCTTTTCCATACTTGTTTATATTCTGTAAATGATGTGATTACCATAAAGCTCCTAAGATAATGTATTGCATGAAGAAGGGGGTCAACAAATGTGATTCTCCCCCTCCTCTGTTTCCTGACCTCTCTGCAGCCCTGGCTGCCCATTTTCCCAAGGCTCTGGCTTTCTACACAAAAAGTTGGGTGCGGTTTCCAGACGGTTTACTTGGGATTTACATTTTACTTTGCATTGGTGATTTAATCCATCCTTTGAGCCTTTTTCAGTAAAAAACCAAGCAGGATACTTTGCTGACCAAATCTGTTTTCCTCAAAGTTTAAACTGCACCAAATAGAATGCTACAGAGTAAAACTAGTATGTAGAGGTGCATTTCTCTAAATTCGGGAAATTCTCAAGAAGTCACCGACTATAAGGGAGATACTTGGGAAAGCAATACTTTGGGGTTGAGATGAACATCTTTCAGGTTCAGGTTTTTTTCCAGGTGAATGTTAATCTTATCTCAATAGATAAAATAGACCAAAAACAAAACAAAACAGAACAAAAAACAAGGAACAATGAAAAAATATTTTAAGTTCTCCTTGAGACTTGTGAATTTTTCATGGTGACATCTGAGAGAAGGGGGATCCATGACATGTATAGTTTATAAGTGAAGCTTCCACTCATTCTTTGTTTTTAGCATATTTAGTATTTGTGGGATATTGTAGGCTAGGTAAGTGTTGGGAACTGTCCTGCCTGGTTTCAGGATCTGTAACCTTGCTGACAGGTGAAAGGCCTCAAGGCTAGGGGACCTTGGGACCATAAGCCACTAAGGAGACAAAACTTATCCTCCTGTCAGGGGCACAGCCTCTGCCCCCTGTACTTCACCCTGGTTGGCCCCGGGCAGATGACTGGATAGTCAATGACCGGTAAGATTCCTCAAGGAAGAAACAACCTAAAACAGGCATAGTCACGAAGGGGCCATCAGGGAAGGACTTGTGGGACTACAGAAGAGGGACAAAAGACCCTCACCCCTTGGCTTTGTCATAGCCTGTGTCCTCATTCTAGCTGTAAAAAGTCTTCTAATCTCTTGGCTGCCTTGCTTCCCCCGCCTGACTCAGGCCTGTTACAATGCCTAAGGGGGTTACAGCCCTGTGCTGGAACAGATAGTTCCCCAGAGCAATCAGACCTGAGAAAGAATGCATACAATCCTGTGAAACCTGCTTTGCTAAGAATGTCCTCAACTTAAATGTTAAGGGTCCAAACACAAAATTAGTTTGTTTCCCAAGGTTTTAGAGCTGATTGGCGTCACCCTGTCTACCAGACCCTGACTTAAAAGGACACCCATGATCCCAGAAATGTTATCTGTAAACCTTACATGCATTCTATGTATATCTATGCAAACTCAACTCAGTAAAAGCTCATTGAGAAAGAGGCTAGAGGCTCTTCTCCTCTGAGAGATTCGTCCCCAAGCAGATCATGTCTTGGTAGATTTATTCTCATCCATGGTGGCCAGGAGAGCTCTGCTGGATGGAGCTCCCCCACAGGGAAGCCTACTTACATGGATTTAGTGGAATATTTATATAATACTTTGTAATAAAATGGGAAAATAAGGAACATCTAATTATATTGTTATCACTAATAACATTTTTAGTATGAGCAAAATTTTGGTACTTACAATAGCTAAAATAAATATTTTCTAATGCACATGATTTAACTTAATGTGCATATTGCTTATAAGTTAGTAAATGAAGATATATATTAGGAGTACATGCTTAAAACTTTTTAAACCCAATATATCCAAAATATTATTTCATTATGTAATTGATACAATTTATTAATGAGACATTTACATTCCCTTTTTTCATATTAAGTCTTTGGAATTCACTGTGTATTTTACACTTAAGCACATTTCAATTAGAACCAGCCATATCTCAAGAGGTCACATTGTGGTTACTATATTGGACCATACAGCTCTAGAGAGTCTTGCTTTAATTATAATTTAATTTCCTTCTCTTCTTTTTTTTTTTTTAGATTTTATTTATTTGTTTTTTAGAGAGAGGGGATGGGAGGGAGAGAGAGGGAGAGAAACATCAATGTGTGGCTGCCTCTCTGTGCCCTCCACCAAGGACTGGGCCCGCGTGCAACCCAGGCTTGTGCCCCAACTGGGAATCGAGCCAACAACCCTTTGCTTTCCAGTCTGGCACTCAGTCCACTGAGCCACACCAGCCAGGGCTAATTTCCTTATTTTCAATGTCATTCCTAACTTTGGTTGTTTCATTCTGAACTAAACTGTTGCAAAAGACAAGTGTAATATATATTGTCTGGAAATCCTTCAAAATAAACAACAACCTGTCAAAAATAGTGCGTGCCTAGCTCTGTGTGAGCTTGTTGGAAGTAGTCTAGAGTTTTCGGGACTTTACATGTAGAATTCCTTATCTACTTCTTCACTAGATAGAATCTACACCAGAGAAATCTTAATTCGAGTGCAGTAACCCCTATCTATCCTTCCCCAAAGTAGGCTTTTTAGGTAACTGGGTTTTTAACCAGGACTGTGATATTTTAGCCTCCATGTCTATTGATGTGTCTGGATTTTAACGAGTAGTGGCAGGTACTTGTTTTAACAGTTCATCTTCAACCTGCTTAAGGTTGTAGATAGTATTTAAACAATGCAGACACAATCAAATGTAGCCTTATTCTCACATGTAAGGAAACTATAGTAGATGATGTCTAAGAAGGGCCATTATTAAACTAATTTCTATAAACATAATTCATGCAAATAAAGGCCTCAGTAAGACATCCGCTTGAAATAGCCAAAAGAGGCCTAGACCCGTAGATGGTGGTGAACTGCCTTGGCTGGTGCAAAGGCAGGATGCAGACAAGTCATTCCTATTTGTTTATTAACCTTGCGAGGGAGTAGAAGATTTTGATTCCTGGTTTTCCTTTTACTCGAAGCTGGAGGTGAAGGTTGGAGGCATCACTTCTGAAATGCCTTCTTTACCTGACACCTGCCAGTGAAAGGCTCCAACGGGCTGCATATCAGTTATCTCCTGTCCACATATCCAAATGGTGAGAACGGAAAGCAAAAAGGCTCATACTGCAATTTCTTCAGATTTATGATCCACGATTGATGTTTTTATACTAACTTTGCCTCGTTCCAAAATGGGTCTGAGGCAGCATGAGTTATGACATTCAGGCTGGAGCCCTTACTGACAGAGGAGAGGACCAGAGGTTTTGTACATTTTTGTTTGTTTTGATTCTTGCATTACGTTATTTCATAGCAAAATAAATCAACTAAATGTATTGTTATCAGGAGCAATTTTATGTTTGCTCAAAATTTTATAATTTACAGTAGAGGTAAAAATCCTATTTTATTTGACTCTCTCAACAATCTCGCAGACTAAGGAGGAGGGGTCTTATCAGTTTGCAGATGAGGAAATTAAAAACATGGGACATCTAACCTCAAAACTACTAAACGACAAGTAGAATTACGATTTAAATCCAGCCCTGGACGGTGTGCCTCAGCGGATTGAGTTGAACCAAATCGTTGCTGGTGTCATTGATTCCCAGTCAGGGCCCATGTCTGGGTTGCGGGCCAGGTCCCCACAGGAAGTGTGTGAGAGGCAACCACACATTGATGCTTCTTTCCCTCTCTTTCTCCCTCCCTTCCTCTGCCTCTAAAAATAAACAAATAAATAGTCTTAAAAAAAGAAGATTTAAACACAGGCCTCCTCATTCCAAGCCCCTTGTGATGTGGACTCCAGCACTGCCTCTCAAGAAAAGCAAAGGAAAAAAGTTCATCATTCCAGTTAGGATAAAGAATCCCCATTAACCTTATTCCTTGAAAAGAACCCCCTTGACGGGGTTTCCCGGCTCTTTCTGAGAGTCCCCTGCTGCCTCAGGGTAGCCTTAATAGGTTCTCTTGTGATCTTCTGCTCTGGGCAAGTCCTCAAGCCGCCACACAGTCCCCTGTCCTACTGCTGTCCCTTGCTGAGCTCCCCACTCCACTGGCATCACCTGGTCTCTACTGTGACCCAGCAGCAGAGAAAGCTGGCTGTCCATCAAGATCTAAACCTCCACTTTTCCACAGAAAAAAGTTGTAGCCGGCACCTGCCTGCCCAGCCTCCCTTGCTCCCAAGTGTGCTAAGCTGAACCAAGGAAACGTGAATAAGGGTGATGTGGGAAAGCTCCATCTCTCTTTCTTAACAGGGATTTCCTGGCCCTTGACTTTCCCTCTTCTCCCTTCCTTTTGGCTCGAATAGTGATGAAGACTGATCTTGGAAGCTACACATCACGGGTGGCAGAACCCCCACCAACCACGGGTCCCCGAGCGTCTGTGTGGAGCAGAGATGTCGGCTGACCCAGAGCTCGCACCTTGGACTGTTATGTGACAGAGAAGTCAACTTCTCTGTAGTCTGACCCATTGGATTTGGAAGTCTCCTTATTATAAATGTTTAGTTTTTTCCTCCAGCACAATCATTTTTGCTCTTATCCCTTGCCTGTTCTTTTCTTGGCTGCTCCATCACATCTGTATAAAAGCTCTTTAATTTCTCACTGTATATCAATGCCTGGCTATAATTTTAAATGAAGCATTACAGAAAACTTTGGGACAAAGGAAGAAAAACACTCTGAGGCAGCAGCTTGGCAGATAAGTCCCCAGCGCCCACACCAGCCCCACCAGCTTGCTTTAGTGCTGGCCTGCCTTACCTCACCTGCAGCTCAACCCTGCAATGAGAGCACTTCAGGCCTTTCTTTGTCTGATGTAAAGAGGGTCAATAGTGGAAACATCAATTTCTTTGACGGGAAATCCTATTTCCCTCGGAGAGGGCGAAAACCCGTGGCAAATAGTGCGATGTCAGTGTATCGCTCCATGTCTGAGTTACTCAGCCATAAACAACACCACAATGAGACGCAAGAGCCCATGTTTGCCTAAGTCACGATCAGCCATTTTCTCAGGCTCTCTCTCCACTGAGAGTTCAAGACACCCCGAGGTCCAGCCTCACGTCAAGTTACTTTGTCTTCACATTTTCCTTTTTCTGAATTCCGAAAATATTTATTTCCGCTTTGTGGATAATAAAATATACCCAGAAAGACTTATAGATAACTATGTATAATCCTGGTGTTCTGTTTTTGGGGGAGTTATCACATTTCTTTTGGCTCAAGCCGTACCCCAAACCAAGAAATCCATCCATCATTCTAACATACCCCTCATAAGCACTCTGCACTTAAGTTCTGAATGGAGAAAAAAATTAATAATATTTTGATACATGTTTAATCAGATTGAAGGGTAATATAGTCAGAAACAGGTAATACTATCACTTTCCTTTCTAGACGGACTGTCACCCCAGTAGACACCCTCCTAAGGCCGTTTCAACTGTTCTCTGCTGACCCTGAACTCATTTACACCATCTGCTACAGAGAGAGCGTTCAGCTCTGCTGAGGGCAGGCTAGAAAGAGGGGAGGGTCCTGGAAGGAGAAGAAGGGACCTGGCCACCCATCAGAGCCTTTGCTGACCTCAGCCGTCACTGCTTTACTTTTCAGGAAAGGAGTGGGTGTGCTGGGTGCGGGAATGGGTGGGGGTTCTTGTCCAACGCTCTGAAGACCGCAGGGGTTACTTTACAGGCCAAGAAACCCAGGGAGAGGGAGCGATGGTTTCTTGAATACTGGATCTTTCCCCCTCTTCTCCTTTACATGAGGTTGTGCTTTCTAAGCAGAGATATTGGTAGAGTGCCGACCTCCTGCTTGAGCAGCGTCGGAGACACCTGGCATGACAAAGAGGACCGGAGGAAAAGCCGCAAGAGATGACCTGTTTCAGCAGGCGATCCGAAATGGATGAGGGGAGGGTAAATAATGGTGAAACGTGGAAGGAGCTACAGCTTCGAGTACGGACGTGGGGGTACAGCTCTGGAGAAAGCTGACGTGCCACGAAGAACTTAGGAGAAATGGCTCGGAAGTGCTAGTTCTGCTAACGGGGAGCTGGAAAGAGGGGTTCCAGTGGCATCTGCCCTTGGACGGATCCGCCACGCCCACCTGCTTTTCCCCCCACCGCGCACACCACACCTGGCCGTGAGTGTTTCTTTTCCCCACGCAACCCCGGACACAAAACAGAGGCTCTCTCTAATGGGATGATAGGACCGAGCCCCACGGGGCGGCCTTTCGGAGCGCCGGCCCCACGCAGGCCTCCTGTTCTTCACGCTCCTGTGCCGTCCCTGCCCCGCCGAACCGGGCGGGCCCTGGCACTCGGAGCAAGTGCGGCAGTGGTGCCAGCCTGTCCCGGACCTAGGCTGTAAGGAGGCCTGGCAGTTTGGAGCCCTGTGCAAACACGTAAGAAGTCCCACTGCAGGCCTTTTGGGGAGAGATCACCTGGGAAGAGAAAGGCCCCGGGGTTACGGGGGTAAGAGAGAGACCCCGCGCTGCCCCAGCGTCCCTCGGCCAGCCTTGGGGCAGCCCCTGGGACGCTGCAGCCCAGCCCCTATCTGACTTCTCCGCGCGACGTGCCCCGGGGCAGGCCAGCAGCAGCAATCACCCTGCGAGGCCCAGCCTGCCCGCAGCCCTGGGGGAGATAATCAAGTGGTTGTTGTTCTCAGCCACCGAGTTCGAGGTGGTTTGTTATGCAGCGCAAGATAAATGAAACAGGCGTGTTTAATCTGCTTCTGTCAGGTCAGCCTCTTCCTGCTCCGGTTCCAGCATGTTAATCCCGAAATTCTGAGAACTGAGGAGGCCCGGGGCTCAGGGGCTCAGGAGGACAGATAGGAGGCCAGGGAGGAGGGAGATGCCTAGGGGACCGTTGCTACATGGGTAAAGTGGGAGTGACAAGCCCCATTGGTACGGAAGTCAAAGGACTTCTACACTCATGAGTGTCAGACTTCAAATTTGAAGTTTTGGGGGGCCATTCCTATAAGTGCCCCACCTCTGTTTCATGTTCTTCCGATGATTAGTAAAGGCTATAACCCACAAATTACTTTACATGCGGAGAATTTTTATAAACATTAAGGAGCTGAATTCACAGCTGGACACTTCCTAGGGAAAAATTCAGAACTCCAAGGAGAAGGCTCCCTTCCATGTAGGTGACTCAACATGATTTGCCTTGGGCGTCAGACTGTGAGCAGACGTGACCTCTCCTGAACAGAAGATTCTAGAGGCATTGCAAGTTTCAGCCAGGCCTTTTGTTTCTGTGCCCTCCGCACGAGGAGGGCACATCCCCTACAGGAGCTGCTCCTGTACCCAGGATCCCTAAGAGAAGACACAGGAACCTGCTCTCAAACCACAGCGTGGAGCAGGGCTGTGGCAGCCAAACCGAGCCACCGACCTGTGCCTTGAGCAGGAAATAAATATTTGTTGTTGTAAGCTGTAATGATCTTGAGGTTGTTCCGCACCTCAATCTAGCAAGAGCCAACTAACATGAAGCCCAGACTCTAAAAGCTTCCAAGGGAAGAAAGAAATCTGGTGACCTGCAAAGGGTGCAGGTCAATGTCAGACTTAAGGTCAGGAATGTCGTAGAGTCCTGTTTTCAAAGTTGTGAGAAGATTATTACTGACTCTAAAATCTATAACTGATAAAACTGTAAAGATATAATGATGTATGCAAGGGTTTCAAGAGCCTGCCATCCATGTGCTCCTCATGAAACAAAAGTAACTGTGTGTGTGTGTGTGTGTATATATATATACATATACACACATACATATATACACATTATTTGTATCCTACCAAAATGAAAAGAAAAAACATTCTTTTTTTCTTAGTGAGGATATAGGGAAGTAAGTGATGGTATAGGGAAATGTGTAAATTCATTATTTTCTGCAGAATTTAGCAAAACATATCAAAAATCCTAAAAATGTTCTCGCCTTTTGATCCAGCAATTTCATGTGCAGTAATTTATTTGAAAGAGTCAGCATCAGTGTAGGCAAAGATTTAGCTACTAAGACTGGCATGAAGTGTTATATGTAATGGAAATAATTGATTCTTTATGTCCCTTGCTCTAGGGGAATATCGGTGAAAATATTGCTGCATGGAATATCTGAGATTTTCCTGCCTATGTTCTCCTCTAGGACTTTCATGGTGTCATGACTTACATTTAAGTCTTTTATCCATCTTGAGTTTATGAAACTCAACCACCAGCTTACACCACACACAAAAATAAACTCACTGTGTATGTGTATGGTGTAAGCTGGTGGTTGAGTTTCATTTCCTTACATGGAGCTGTCCAGATCTCCCAACACCATTTATTCAAGAGGCTGTTTTTACTCCATTTTATGCTTCTGCCCCCTTTGTCAGATATTGACCATGGAGACATGGGTTTATTTCTGGGCTCTCTATTCTGTTCCATGGGTCTATGTGTCTGTTCTTATGCCCGTACCAGACTGCTTTGACTATAGTGGCCTTGTAATACAGTTTGATATCAGGTATTATGATGCCTCCTGCTTTGTTCTTCTTTCTCAAAATTGTGGAGGCTATTCAGGGAATGCAGACTGGTGCAGCCACTATGGAAAACAGTATGGAACTTCCTCAGAAAACTAAAAGTGGAAGTGCCTTTTGACCCAGCAATTCCACTGCTGGGATTATACCCTAAGAGCCCTGAAACACCAATCCAAAAGAACCTATGCACCCCAATGTTCATAGCAGCACAATTTACAATAGGCAATTGTTGGAAGCAACCTAAGTGTCCATCAGTCAATGAGTGGATCAAAAAACTGTGGTATATTTATGCTATAGAATACTACGCAGCAGAGAGAAAGGAGCTCCTACCCTTTGCGACAGCATGGATGGAACTGGAGAACATTATGCTAAGTGAAGCAAGTCAGACAGTGAAAGACAAATACCACATGGTCTCACCTATAAGTGAACCTTATCAACAAAACAAACAAGCAAGTGAAAATATAACCAGACACATGGAAATAAAGGACAAACTGACAGTGACCAGAGGGGAGGGGGAAGGGGGAAAGTAGGGGAAAGAAGGGAAAGGGTCATCAAGGAGCATATATAAAGGACCCAAGGACAAAGACAATGTGGGGGGGGGGAGAGGATTGAATGTGGGAGGTGAGAGGTGGGGGTGGGTAGGGCAGGGGAGAGTAATAGGGGGAAATGGGGACAACTGTAATTGAATAACAGGAATAAAAAGAGAAATAATTGAAAACAGCCTAATGTACATACTAGACAGACATTATCTACAATGTTATATTTTAAAATTTTTCCCTCAAAGTAAACAATTCATGAGTGTCTTACAAAATTTTTAAAAAGAGATACAGAAGGCTATTCAATAAAAAATAAAATTTTTTTACCCCTAGCCTTTAGCCAGTGAGTTTCCTCCTTGAAGGAAACCAATATCAGTTTCCTTTGTAATCCTTTCTTTAATCCATCCTTCTTTCTGTGTGTATGTGTGTGTGTGTGATATTTGAATAGTAGCACACATTCACACTACTCTGCTCTTGGCTTTTTACACTCAGTTCTTCTTGATTGTTCAACATGAGCACGTGGAGAGCAACTTCACTCTTTTAAAGAAACACCGAGTGTCCCTTTGATGTGTGTCCTCAATTGATGTAACCATTTTGAGACGATCACATTTGTGGAAGATTTGTAGAAGAGCCTTTAAAAACATGGATAGATGTTCATGACTTTTTAAGTGAAAAAAACATAATAAAGCAGCAGATTACAAAGTGGTCGAGAGCTATAGTAACCTATAAGTCTACAAATAGTCTATTTCAAATGCTTAGGACACAAACAAACATATTCACATGAAAGCATGACATTTGCCATTACAAATTCCTGGAATGACACATCCAGTGTGCCCTTTGTCCTAGTGAGCTGGCTTTTGTAACCAGGGAAACAGCCCTGGGTCATGAGCTAAAGAAATGTTGAAGAGATAGCCCAGCTAAAGATAACAAACAGGGTTCCGTTGTTTTCTGAGTTTTTGGTTCTCTTTCTCTCTCTCTTTTTCTTTTTTGGCGGTTTTATGACTTTGACATTCAGTGACTGGTTCTCATCCACATTGTAGGTTTTTATTTTTTTATTTATTGATGAGGGGGAGAGAGAAAGAGAGGGAAACATCAGTTTGTTGTTCCACTTATTGATGCATTCATTCGTTGCTTCTTGTATGTGCCCTGCCCGGAGATTGAACCCGTAACCTTGGCATATCCAGATGACCCTGTAACCAACTGCGAGGGCTTGTCTGTAGGTTTTTGAAAGTAGTGACAGGTACATAGCTAATCAATGTTTAGAACTTGTTTGGTGAATCTTCATCCTTATTACATTTTTTGGACAATCACACACAGATACCACGTGGAACATTTCTTATTCCTTTGGTCTAGGTGGCGTTGCTGAGCCTGGTATCAGTGTGCACACCTGGCCTTCCCCTTCTTTCAAGGCAAATTTCCAGATCTCTTTGAGCACCCGAGGGGCTTGCTTCTGGAAGCCCACTCCCTGATGTACCTGTGGGTGTCGGTGGGGTATTCTCTGCTCGCTGCTTTGTTGCTGGCAGAGCGATGCTTCTCTCCACCGTTCTCTGCGAGAGCCACTCTATGGGGCCCACGCTGGAAAGGCTTGGTGATCTCAACACGCTTTCCTTTCCCATGCCCATTCGTGATGTCAGCCAGCCCCGGAGAATGAGCACCCAACCCCAGGTGTGCCTGCTGCTGGAGGTCAAGCCAGGGGTGGACTTCACCACCACCTCCTTGGCTTGCTAATGATTGCGTGAGAGGGTATCAGAGAAATGGATTAATCAATAAGAGTGGCCAGAGGCCTTTTGGTCCTGCAGAAACTATCAAGCCAACCCTAAGAGGAAAACTGGTTGGACTCTTTGGGGTCAGTCTGCCCTGCCCCATCTGAGTTTTCCATGTGGGTCTCACTCCAGCTGGATGCTGGACCCTTGTTGGGAAGCAATGACAAGAAGAGAGGAGACTGGTTCAGACCCCCATGGTGGGAGAACCTGCTGTAGCTGGAACCTTATCTCTGTGGTCCACAAGTGGTGCTTGTCTTGAAACAAGCAACCTTGACAAACAAACAAACAATTTATTTGGGGATAATTTTAGAGTTACAGAAAGATGCAAAGACACTGCTGATAGTTCCTCACCCAGTTTTCCCTTACGTCACCATGGTATGTTGTGGTATATTATTATTAACTCAACTCCAGGTTTTATTTCACTCGTTTGTATTTATTTCGTTAGTTTTTCCACAAATACCCTTTTTTCTGCCCCACTCCAGTCCAGGATCCCTCACTGCATTTCGTTGTCATGTCTCCTTAGTCTCCTCTGCTCTGTCACAGCTTCTTTGTCTTTGTCTCTTGTGACATCGAGCGCGTTGAGGAGTGTTGGTCAGACATTCATCAGTTTGGGTTTGTCTGATGTTGAGTTCCCATGGACACACTGGGGTTAAGAGTTGTGGGAAGGACACCAGTGGCAAGAGCCCCTCTTTCCACACCAGAGCAGGGGGCGCATGACATCAACCGACCATGGTGGATGCCAACTTGGAACACGTGGGGAGGGAGATCTGCCGGGTTCCTCCACCCTTAAGTCACTATTTTTTCCTTTTCATGCTTATTCTTTGGAAGAGAGTCACTGAGGGAGGGGAAGTGAGCTCTGTCTCTTGGAGGGAATAGTATCTACATACACCTGTGGACTACTTCTGTAAGGAAGATTTGTCCCTCCCTCCCTTATTTACATTTTTTTTCACTTACAAGCATCCTTTTAATTAAAAACAATAAACACTTCTGTTTAAGTAAAGGGATTGGGTCAGTACCTACGCTTTTAGCAAAGCTGACAGCCTCCTAATGGGTATAAGAACAAGGATCTAGAAAGAGTTTCATCTCAGCTCTGCCACATATTAGCTATATTAGCCAGGACGAGTTTCTCGATCTCTCTACTCAGCTTTCCTTCTTGAAAATGGACATATTAAATACTGAAATACTATTTTACAGAGGTGTGAAGCTTCAGTAAGATACCTTAAATGTATAACATAGGGTCTAACAAATAGTTAATACTTAATGAATATTAGCTGCTACTACATGACTTTATCAAATTAAGAAGTATATATGTACATAAGCATGCAAGCACATGCATACACACACAACATCAGTGGTTGGTGATATCCTTAGTCATTTTTATTTTCTTCTCTGTGTGTATTTGTACATTCTAAGTTTTCTGTAATAAACATTTACTGTTTTCCTAGTCAGAGAAAAATAATAAAAATTGTTTTCCAGATTACTAATACCTGGCACTGCTAAAAATGTGGAAAATGACCACTCTCTCATACCACTGCTGGGAAGAAAACTTGCTAAATCTTTTCTGAAGAATGTCTTGGCAATAAGTATCAGAAACATTAACATTTTGCAAAACATCTGACGAAGCAATCCCCTTTCTAGCTCTTTATCTCGGTGAGACTATTGTACAGTACATATGCACAAAGATTCATCCTAACAAGTGTTCAGCACACCAATTATAAAAGCAAAAACTGGTAATAACTGAATCTTATATGTGAATTAATGTCCTGTGTAGTCAAAAATCATTTTGTAGGAGAGTGTTTAATGAAACTTCTTAAATGTTCACAATATGTTTAAGTAAAAAAGGCCAACATAATTTTATTTCTGTAACATACAGATGCACACATGAGCACAGAATAAAAGTTGTTTAAACATATATCTAAACGCCAACCATCATTATCTCTGGGTCACTGGATCATGAGTGACTTCCTATTTTCTTATTTGGTTTTATCTGTGTTTTTCAGATTGCCTATGAGAAACCTAAATTATTTTTGGATGTAGAAAAAGCCGATGTTATTTTTGACAGCCTCATCATAGAGAATTTAGAAAATAGAGAATATTTTACAGAAGAAAATAGTTACTCATAATAGTATCACTTAGGACTAACCGTTGTTAACAATTTGTTGTATTTCTTTCAGTCTTTTATATGAATTTCTGTATGATTTTTCCCACTCCCTTCTTCTATCCAGTTTAGGATCATACTATATGTATGTTTTATATTCTGCTTTTTTTCACTGTACAGACAATGGACATCTCCCTAAGTCTTGAATACTTTTTAAAACAATGTTACAAACAAACTAGTGGAGCAGATGTGCAGAAACTGATGTACAAAGATTCATTAGAAAGTGAACAAAGCAAGTTACGAGGTAGTACTATAGGGTGAGCATGGAAAATACTCACCAAGCACTTAATTTTGGTTATTTCTTAAGATGAGGAATTGTGGGGAAATGTTTGGAGGTTTAAAATTTTAAAACAATGTGAGTATTGCTATTATCTCTAGAATCAGAAAAATAATATCGATTTTAAAATAAATAAAACCCCCATTGTTAAAGGGTTGTACAATAATCCCCTGCACCCCAGAATTCTCCTGCTGATGGACATTTAGATTTGTTTCTGCCTTTTTACTCCTGTAAACAATGATACTTCTGGGATGAGTGATGAGTGTCTTTGTTTCCAAGCCTTTTTCTGAGCTCATGATACCCTATGACAAATTTGAAGGGGAATTCCTGGATCAGTTTGTGTGCATTAATCTTAAAGGACTTTGCTTGAAATGCATGCTTGTATATAAATGTACGCTTGTATACACAGAGCAACAGATTTAACTTTCTACATAGAAAGATTTAACTTTCTTAATAGAAATCAACAAGACCCCTCAGTTATGGTTACTAATTCACTCAGAGAATGTCTCCATGGAAAACATGTATTCTCTTTGGAAATATATTCCAGTGTCTTATTTGAAAACAAATTTCTCAACCCCAGTGGAAACTGTAAAACCCGGCCTAATATGCTACAATGGGAAAATGAAAGCAAGAGATCAATGCCATTGATTTATTAAGCTAATATGATGAGGGCCAATTCACTGGTGGTATTTCTAATATGGAATTGAGAAGAGAGACTAGAAATTTAAAAAAGAGAAAATATAAATGTCATCAACCCTTACTTTTATCCTCTATCCTATTTTTTCATTTTTTAATTTATTAATTTTAGAGAGAAAGGGGAGGAGAGAGAGAGAGGGACAGGATTTGCTGTCCCACTTACTCATGCATTTGCTGGTTGGTTCTTGTACGTATCCTGACTGGGCATCAAACCCGCAACCTCGATATATCGGGATGACACGCTTACCAGCTGAGCTACCTGGCCAGCACTCGTCTATCCTATTTTTTAAAAAAATAAATATAGTCTTGATCTTTTTAAAAAGTAAGCTTTAGATATAATTTACATACCGTAGAATTCACTCTCTTAAAGTGTACAGTTTGATAGTGTTTAGTATGTCCACAGCCTGTCAAATCTTAGGACGTTTTCATCATTTTTGCTGGCGGAAATTATTTTCCATTTCACTTTAAAATTACTTTACATAGAAGCTGCCTCAAATCCATGATCAAACAAGGCAATAAAAGAGTTAAATAAACAAACACAGTTTTGACCACCTGCTTAATCTGTGTTTGACATTTCTTTGGGTCTTTTAACTTTTCAAGGCCTTGGTTTCCTTATCTGTAAAATCAGAAGTGTGGCGTGGTGTCACAGAGGACTCTCCGGTTCACACTCTGTGTTTTTAGTAGCACTCACATGACGTTCACGTTTCACATCATTTCAGAACCATCGCTTTGGCTAGAGCCGGGCTGGGCGTGCACAGGCGAGGGAGCTGCAGGTGCCTTCACTGACGAAAGTGACGAGACCTGCTCAAAAAGAGACCGAGCACCTTGATCTAGTGTGGGGCTAGCCATCTATTTGAGGAGACAGTGTTTCTACATAGTTATTTTAACTAAGGTTGGCCTTACAGAAATGACAAATATCTGGCTGCAGGAATTTAGGGAAAATTGAATATGCCCCAAGGCAAGGGACTTGGCTTCTGACAATTAACACCACTGTTAAATGAAAAAATAGGTGAAATTTTGGGGGAAGATTTCTGACAGTTTTAGATCTAGCTCTACCACTCCCTGGCTACCTCTCTGAACTCAAGATTTCTCACTTTAAGAAGAAGAGTATCTACCTCCGACAACATTCGGGAGAGTATAAGAGAGACAATACGTGAATCATCCAGTACAATGTCTGACATCTGAAAAGGACTTAATGTACTTTAGCTCCCTTGGTCCAGTTAATCTACCACAAACATAAAGACCATCAGAAAAGAGGTAATAATACATCATACATGCAATATATGTAAATACATCATACATACATTAACTGGTGAAACTGGATGAACTAAAAAACCATACTTTGCCTCCATAATGCATCAATATTTTGTATTTCAACATGATAGCTGCTTTATATTAAGAATATTGATTTAAAATACTTCCTTGTCATTGCATAAGGCTTGAGATTCTATCATTTGATGTTTCCCTCTAGCTTTGATCCTGTCTGTTCCACTGCACTGATCAGTCATTAATGCTCCCTTACAGGTTTAGAAATTCTAGAAATTAAAAATAAACAAAAAAACAAACACTTGGTAAATTTGTGCAAGATAGGGTAACTGGTGGTTAGCAAGTTGAGATAAAATAAAAATACTATAAATAATGCTCTGGGATTTTACATACTGAGAGTGCCGGAAAATCTCCTGGCAACGTTGCTGGATTGAGTCTTCTTGGGGTTCGGCCAAGGATGTACTTTAATTCTTAGGAATTGTGCAATTTGAAAAGTGAAGTTTCAATTTCACTTGTACTTAATAGCTGTTCTTTTACGCATATATCTTCTTCTTTATTGATGTTATTGACCAAAGGGCATGCTGTACCCTTACTGGGCAAGAATGACAGTCTTCCTTTTCAGAGTGGTGTCTAGCTCAGCTATTGACGGTGAGCCATCCTCTGCGGCCATGAGCAGATTAAAGTGCTTATTAAGGCAAAACAGCAGCAATAACAAAACAGAAACCAAGCCCAGTGTTGAATACTATAAACCTTCTCATACCTCTTAAATGACTTTGGTTTGCTTAAAAAAATAGAAGCCAGCCTCTTGCAAAGCAACTGTACCCCTAGGATTTCACACTTGCCACCATGGATGGAGCTCTCAGAATGGATTGGGACGTTGGAAGGACATGGGACTAGTTCCTTGCTTGTGAAGCAGAGAGGGCACAATCCTATGAGGCCCTTTCTCTGTCCTCACCTCTCCCATCAATCTGATAGACTGAGAAAAGGAGGGTGGAAAAGGACACAGGAACAGGACAAGGGATAGATGGTGATTGTCTGTCATTTCACAAAATATCATAGCTGGAAGAACCCTTAAAAACATTGAGTTTGACTACCCCTGATTCTAGATTAAGGGGCCAGAGAGAGAAGGGAACGTGCTTGTCAACACAGTGCATATGGTGGCAGAGATGGCTCTAGAACCCAGCCAAGGCATTTCCATTCCCTACGTGCTTCAGTGCATGCTCTTTGTGAGAAGCGGTGGCCCGGATGACACGGCAAAATTCGCAAAGCAGCCGGGTTTGCTGTAGGCGCATTCCTCTTCCACTTCTCACCCGCATGACGCCCTCCCCTCCCAGTTCCTAGGGAAAGACCAGATGGCGCCCTCACGTTGCCCTCCAGCCATCCAGCAGCCCAGCAGCCGCCAGCCCACCAGCCCCAGGCCACGCTCTATTTTCTGAGCATACCTAGCATACCGGTGACAAACAGCTCTTGGGGAAGAGATTCCTTTAAACGAATTCACATGAAACTTCTAACCAGTACTTATCTCCCTAATCTTCTCAGTAGGATTACTTTTGGAACACAGATGAATTTCTAAAGGTTAAATATTTAGTGCAGAATGAGGAAGGGATTTTTATCTCTTCTAGCCCAGTCAGCCTGTGGGGCTGAATTAGTCATGGTCTTGCTCTATTTCAAGTCATAAAGGTCTCAGGATGCAGAAAAGGTAGGGGGTGAGAGGTCCTTTGACCCAGGTGGTTTTTTTTGAATACTGCAAATTTAATGATGGAAGTCTTGCTTCTATAAAAAGGCCACCGAAACTTATAAGCACTTGATAAAAGTAATCAAAGAAAAAAGGAATGAAATATTTTATACCTGTATAACTGTGAACTGTCGAGGCGTCCACCCACCAGAGCTCTCTGGAGTTCGGGGCGATAGTGGCCCTGGGGGACATTTGAGATCTGGATTTGGAAATGGATGGAGGGACTTCTTCTGGAGTCCTTGAAGCTAACTCATGCCTAAGAACCTATGATTTGGAGGGAATATTTGACAGAATCAGTTTTGGTGAGGGATTTATTTTCTAAATAAAATTACATTTAAGGAATAACGGAGTAGGGCATCTAAATAGATGTCAATCTCTAAAACAAATACATTTTAGGGATTTGTTTGAATTCAATCTAAGATGATTTTCCAACTTAGTTTATATAAGATACTGCTGGTGTTTTCTAGGGGGTGCGTATATCACACAAGATTAAATAGAGGGTGATTTTTCAGGATAAACATTGGAGGTAGTAAGAGGAGCCTGGCAATCCAGGAGGGAGGAAAATGAGTAATGGAGCAGGGGTTTGTCAGAGCAGAGAGTGGCGTGAGGGTGTCTGGTGAGGAAAGAAACCTGAGGACAACGGGGAAAGGGTTCAAATCCAGGAAAAGTAGATGTGTGGCTAGGACGAAGGGTGGGTAAGAAAGAGGAAGGGCAGACTGGTGGAAAGGGGGTCTCGAGATGGGGACTGTTGCAGGACAAGGGACAAAATACCAGCTGTTCTTCTCCTTTCCTTCTTTCTCTCTCTGCAAGTGTTTCTTACAGCTCAGGCCCCACGTTCCTTCTCCCGTGGCACTTCCTCACTGCCTCAGGAATAGAAACCATTTGTGTGATTTCCATTGCTGGAATACACAGATTAAATGAAGGCTTGCATCTCTACCCTGACTCTCTTGCTTTTTCTCTCGGTTAGTGTCCTGCAGCTAATTATCCTGGACGGCTTCATGAACTCAGTATTAAATTTGCATATTCCCAGACCTAAAATGCTTTTTCTTCACAATTTAGTTGTACCTCCCAAGCCAACTCTTCTATCTTTGATGACTCCGGCGCCTCAGGAAATCTCTCTGCGGCGTGGTCAGATTATTTCACGATGGCAGTGTTTCCGGGTAAGGTCTTACTTAACCTGTGCCTTTCTGGTTAACCCTGTTAGGCTGCTGCTTTTTGGTGGCTACTCACTCCATTAAAGGCCTGTTCTCCTCAGTTTTTGCCCAGTACTTGACAACTTGATAGTGTTTGCCAGACAATAAGCAAACATTTAAAATCGTGTCAATAAACTAAATTGGTGTAAAAAGAAAAACCTGACAGTTTTCTTTGCTGGAAATAAGAGGCTTTTTGTGTTGGGAATGCAAAAGGCACCAGATGAAAGGTATGAGCGGCTGAGCAGGATGAAGCTTCCCACTTCTTTGGGAGGAAACACAGTAACCTCTGTATTAAAAAAAAAAAAATTCATGGATTTCCTTTAAGGGAGCACATACTAACTACAGAAGTTAATATATTCCAGAAGTTCTATGGGTAGTAACAGTCATAATCAATATTTACAGAGCTGTTTACATGGTAAAGCATATTAATGTAATTGTTCCATTTAATACTTTGAACCACCTTAGGTGTTAAAATTGTCACTTTAGGCAAGTGTTCTTCTCATTTTAGAGTTGAAGACACCAATGCCAAAATCAGACCTCTGGTAGATGTCTTTCCAGGTGAGAGAGAAAGAGGGGAAGTGAGGCGAGACAATGGCACCAGCTATCCCGGATACTCAAAGGTACTAGCAACGTTTTTATGAGAAACTCTCTTCATGCGATTAGATGAGCCTTTTCCCGAGGAACACGCA
The DNA here is from genome assembly GCA_007922815.1 of Macrotus californicus. Lineage (NCBI taxonomy): Eukaryota > Metazoa > Chordata > Mammalia > Chiroptera > Phyllostomidae > Macrotus > Macrotus californicus. Next base: position 19,368 of record VMDR010004638.1, read on the forward strand.
AGATGACTGCTGGCTGAGGTCTGCTGAAAGGGACGATGAGTGAGGGGAACTGGCTAAAAAACCAAACAAGACACCCATCAGGAACTGAACTGATTGTTTATTTGCATAAAAGGAAGAACGCATATTTATAGTCTAGCACCTGTGCAGCTATTTAACAAAGCTGTGAGTATTTTTCTTGCAAACAAAGAAGAAGGTTTCACTTAGGCCACTGTCAGGAAATCTAGTACCTTCCTAGCAAGAATGTACTCACGTATTTGGTAAAATACAATGTCTAGATCATTTCTTCCCTACGGTGTTTAGATTTTCTGCCTAGGGTTGTTTCACATGTTTTCTGAGAAGATGATGTCCTTCTTGGAAGTACAGCAGCCTTGACTAAAATATGTAAGATCAACAGATAGAGGCCTGCGGGTAGTAGGAAAGAATGATCTGCGGGCTCCCTAGAGAGGACTTAGAGTTTTAGGTTAAATGACATCAGACCCTATGCCTTACATTAAGTGTGCATATTATCCGAGAACATGCTTCTCAACTGTAATATATGGTATGCCATTTAAAAACATACTGTGTTTCACGTTTTTATTGCTCTATCACAAAACATCCCAAATGTAGTGGCTTAAAACAATAATAATTTATTATTTTCATAATTTTGTGGGTTGACTGGGCTCAGCTGGGCAGTTACCCTGTTCTACTTGATGCTGGCTGGGGACGCGCCTTTGGCTGCATTCAGCAGGTGCCTGCACTGAGTGGGAAGGGCCAAGAAGGTGTTACTCACGTGACTCTTCTAGTGGCTCCTTCTCTCCATATGGTAACTCGTCACCTGGTAGTCCAGCCTAAGCTTCTTTACAGCATGGTGGCTGGCTGCCCCAGAGACAGAAGGCAGAAATTGCCTGGCCTTGCAAAGCGCTGGCCCAGAAAGGGCCCAGTGGCACCTCTGCTGCAACTGTTTGTCTAAGGAAGTGCCAGGTCGTGAGGCAGGGAGGAGGGAAGGAGACTTCGCTTCTTGGTAAAAGAAGAAGAAAAGTATCATTGTAAAAGGCACGCGGGGTGGGAGAAATAGTTGCAGTCATTGATGGAAGGAATCTACTGTACTCTTTCAAACATAAGCACCATTAAAAATAATAAAAGCAGAAAGGTCAGTTCAAAAGAGAATAAGAGAACTGAAGCATATTTAAACAATGACCTCGTTCATTGTTTAGCTAATTGTTTTTCTCTCTTTTGATCGTTAGTCTAAGTTTGGTCTTGAGCCTTTTCGCCTTTTAAACCACAGACACGCTATTATGATAGCCGGGAATTAAAGTTACAAGAAAATTTCATACCTCGCAGCTTAAGTATTGTAAAGAATCAGAGAAATATTCTGATGAATTGAAAGAAAAAAATCTTGCAGCCTCAAAGTAAAGTTGTAAAGATGTTCTCAGGAACAGGCATATAGCCAGTCAGACTGGAAAAGATTTTGTTAGTTTTTCCATTTGTAAAACTTCCCAACTCAAGGCACAAAAGGAATAGTTGCCATGCCAGCTGTTCAGATATTCCAACTAATGGAAAATTTAATAAGAAGTTCTGGAATTTGTATGTGAAGATGACAGTTTTTCTTACCTAAATACAAAGTATTTGACAATGGACTAACAGCTGAGTTAAACAGAAATGAAGAGACAGAAATATTTCTAACTTTTATTAAAACAAACTAAAGAACATATTCAGGTTAAGTAATATATACAAACACAAAGTCACCAAAGTATTTAATCCCACACTTAACCTAAATTTAAAAAGTTATGTATTTATAGAGTTAACATAATACAACTAAAAAGGCTCTGTAGCTAATTATTTAGAACAGCACATATTGCCATTGTACTAATTATCAAATGCTAATTAATTCATAGCCATAATTTCATGTGATTTAAAATAAGTTCTAAAATAATAAGTAGACACACAATGTCCTCAATGTGACATTATTGAAAAAGATAGTGACCTGTGTTCATAACAGAAAAGAAAATTTTTAACTTTATAAGTACAAGTTATTTATATGCCTGTTGAGTAGACCAACCAATTCTCAGCCTGAGTAAATGATAGGTTAAATATAAAGTTGACCGAGCCCAGGTCCTGCTGCTGAAATATAAAACAAGTATAATTCAGATATATTTGTAGAATCTGCTTAAATTACAATTTACTGAAACTACTAAAAGTTTTACTGAGGTTAGAAATGTACTAAGTGTTCTTTGCCTTAATGGCTCCCTTAATGTTTCAGAGCATGTATGTCATTTCCAAGCTAAACAGAGTTAGATTAAAACATCAAAAAAGGATTACACATTATTCTGCATTTTCAAAGCACACCTGTTTTATTTACATTAAACTCTAGTGATAATCAACTTTAAAACCCACTTTAGTTTATAAAACTTAACCTCCACTAGACAGTTGTCTGCAAACTACGATTGCCTTGATAGAACTAGCAGGGAGTAGCTGAGAGAGAGAGAGAGAGAGAGAGAGAGAGAGAGAGAGTGTGTGTGTGTGTGTGTGTGTGTGTGTGTGTGTGTGTGTGTGTATAAGAAATCTAGCAAGAGAGAGAGACCTGAGAGATGAGAGGGAGGAAGATATTTGAGAGGGATCTCCACAAACACCCAAATTTACCTTGGTATTGTTAATGAAAAACAATCTCTCGCAAGCACCTTCTAGAGGGAGATGTGTCCAGGACACAAGCTGAAGGGGAGCCTTAGGTCATCTGGCTTATCTGCTCTCTCATTATACAGATGAGAAAATGAGGGCGGGGAAAAGTTACTCGGCTACATGGAGTTGCAAGCCAGGCCTGGACCTGGGGGTCCTGACTCCCAGATCTCATGATATTTCTCTCTAAACCACCACTCTTAAAGACTTTTAGCTGTCTACTAAAACAAGAGTGAAGCTGTTGCGTTCTAAGACAAGCACTACACTCAGAACATTACTCTTTCACGTGTGAATGGCATTTTATCTTTGTCTCAACTATACGCTTTAAAAACCTGTACATCTGTGATTCATCTACTACCTTACCCTGACTCCACAATTTTTTCTGTTTGTGAAATTTTAGGGTCATTCCGCTTCTGGTAATATGTTTTAATTAAAAAATTTGGTGGCAGGCAGAATTCTGTGCCGTTTGCTCTAAAACCACGAGTGGAAATCATTGATGGTGACAAATGACTAAGAAAGTGACATCTTTTTGAAAAAAAAAAGTAATTCTAGAGCAAGTAAGCTAAAGGACGATAAAACATTTTCAGAATTAAAATTTTTCTCAGAACAACATGCACATTTTTTTCTGTCTTGTATGTAGTGTGGGGAATCTGTGACAGCAATGAGTGCAGCATGCGGTGCCCCCGAGAACATCGAGAACATCGAGGTGGGAGCGTCTGCCCTTGGCTCACCTTTCCCTCCAAGGCCGAGAGCTTTGTTTTCACCCTCGACCCAGTCACCTCCCTAACCCCAAGCATTCAAAAGCCTCCTGAACACGACTTTTTACTGCTTCAGTGTAGTTAAAATAATCTTCAAAAAGCGACCCCCTAAAAGCGCTTTGTGGCTGGGGCAAGTGGGAACAATGACTACATTGGAATGAACGGAGACTAAAGACAGACCAAGCAAAGAGCCTTACGGGGACGACAGAGGTCTAACGAAACATCCTTTTTTATCGTTTATTTCCTTACTCCCCAAGCAGCAGGAGCACTAAGAGGAAGTGAAGTCTGCCTTTTTTGATGCTCTGTAAAGTGCTCTGAAGTTAAAAAAACCAAAAAACCAAAAACTGACTGGAGATTCTCAGGTACCTGTGCGGAAGGTCAGGAAACCTGGGCGCGCAGAGGTCACGCCGGGGTGGAGGAAAGGGCGTCCTCAGGTGGCGTCACTCACCGTGACAGCGGAGTATTTGTGCAGCATGGAGTTAAGAGCTACATAAATAAATGAAAAAGCCGGAAGGCTGGCTCGGGTGAGAAAGTCGCAGGTGAGCCAGAAACTGAGAAGGCTGGCTCAGGTGAGAAAGTCGCAGGTGAGCCAGAAACTGAACGAGACTGGGAAGGAAATGCGAGGTTAACAGAATCCTGGGGGCAAGGCGATTTGCCGAGGATAAGTTTTACAAAAGACATGACTTGATTTGGGCACTAGACCTAGCAGTGCAGCTGTCCTTCACGTGGCTGAGAAGTGCAAGGGAGTCTGTAGTGCAGCAGTGGGAACTCCGCACTGGAAAGAGAAAAATGCTGCAGCTGGAGATTTGCGCGCCTCAGTGACTCAGGCAGCAGCAGTGCTGGGTGACCTGGGTCGCTAAGGGAAAGCCAGGAATACAAACGTCATCAGAAACTATCTGCTTCGTGGTAACATGGCTGCATCAGAACATTTTTCTAAGCATTACACGCTTTCTCCTCTCCAGTGATACATAAATGATGTACGTGTCTAAGGGAAAAAATTGAGAAATGCTACTTTGAATTCTTAAATACAAGCAAAAAATAAGGGAAGATGATTACCCTCCCAACCTCTGCCTCAAACTCCACTGTTGTTTGAGGCATAATTATAAGCAAAGTGGATCATGGAGTCTTGCGTTGTCCTGATTTCTGTGGGTGTTGTGTTAGGCAGATACAGTAAGAGTGGGAGGAGCATGAGTGGTTTGGCAATAAAGAGCCTTACATAATAAAAACTATGAGAGATAAAATGAAATCTTTTAGCAAAGTTGCCTTTTATCTTTTATCTTTATTTTTCCTTGCACCTGTGGTATCATCTTATTAAACATTCAAGAAATAGCCCTGGCTGGTGGGGTTCAGTGGATTGAGCACCCGCCTGCGCACCAAAAGGTCGCTGGTTCAGTTCCCAGTCAGGGTGCATGCCTGGGTTGCAGGCTGGGTCCCCTGTTGGGGGTGTGTGAGAGGCAACCGATCCATGTATCTGTTTCTCTCCCTCTTTCTCCCCTCCCCTCATGAATAAATAAAATCTTTTAAAAAATTCAAGAAACATACAACTCTGAAGAGGCACACTTATTGATAACAAGATGAAAATAAAAGTCCCTAGCAGCTTATATTCACACTCAGAATGTTAAACAGCCAGATAAGCCCACTGAGAATGTCCTTCCAGCGAGCAAGGAACTGTTGTTTAGATGCCACAATTCTTTAGTAAAGAGATGCTCCCTAATCACTGGATTCACTTCTCTGCAGGTTTGCATAGCTAGCTTTGTAAGTATGATCGACTTTTAGAGATGAATATAGAGTATTACTGTGTTTTCTTAAAAACCCTTGATGCTCAGGGTCTTGGTGTCAGGTACAAGAAATTTCTGGACTTATGTGTATTTGCAAAATGTTTGGGTGAGCACACCAAACCTAGGAGCAGAAGAGTCAATGAAAGTAATAATCTTAATATTTATTGATAGGAACATCACTCTTTTGTGTCTTTATGCCAGACAGGGATAGGCAGCCCTGAGCTATGCTTTACATGAGTTCCTAGTTAGCAAACTAAAGGCACTTTAAATATTCTGCGTCATTCTTAGATGTCCAGGGTAAAAAGCATCTACTATGATGCTTCAAAATTTGTAACTATATATATATATGTACACATATGTGTATTTGTGTGTGTGTGTGTATAGTAGGTAGGTAGGTCTGTCAAGTTTATTTGGAAATATATCACAACCTAAATTGGGCTTGCCTTTTGAGGTGCGTTGTTTGCCTCATCCCCTTTTCTTGTTAAGAGACACAAAATGAAGTTAACTGAAAGATAACTTTCCTGCTCCCAGAAATGTTTACAAACCTGATGGATGCACACACTTAGGGCTGCACAGGTTCATAGATGCTGTGGATGTGAATGTCTGGAAGAGACTGTTGATAACACACTGCTTAGAAAGTACACCCAGGCGCATAGGTGTAAGCCCGAGATTTACCCAGGGGGAGGAAGGGTAAGAAACCACCCTGTACCAGAGACTGCATGCAAGCCAGTGGTTGATTATCCCAGGGTGTCACAACGATGGGAATTCCTTGTGGTTTGCCCCCTATTTGCTGTGTAAATGCATGAAATTTTCTCTAGCTAGCTTTAAAAATAGAACCGTCAATGTCTCATGAGACAGAAAGTAGAGTTTGCCCTGGCATCAAGGAATAAACCTAGGTGACATTTCAAGGCTCCCTTCCTACACCAATAAAACACACAGAATAAAATACCAGGGTCACTCAACAGACCCGGTTACAATCAGAGTGAACTAAAATGCAGAAAGATAAAGTCATTCCCCACACAAACAACAGCGTGGAGAGCTACTGGATATTGCTCTAAGACAGTATGTGGTCGGCCAAAGCAAGATGATGTATGTACATCTTTTTCACAGGTCAGAGTAAGCTCACCAACTCCCAATATAAATTGCTTCAAGAGGGGCCGCTCCGATGAAATTGAAAATATCTCTCCCATGTGTGCGGTTTCAGAAGTCATAACATTTCAAGAGAAGATTCTAAAAGATAACGTCGGCACGTGGAAAGCATGGGCAGAGGAATCAGTAATGATCGGAGCAGAACGATTCTAGAAGGCACCTTCATTTGCATATGGCTCGTTTGCATTTGCAACACTGAGAATTCCTATCTCTCTTGGGCCAAAATGTGTACATATTAAATTACTTTCCACGGGAAGGAACATTTTCCTAAATGTTTGGAAGGTGGTCAAATTTTAACGGGAGGACTTGTTTTCTTCCATCAGGTGGGGGGGAGATGTGGCTTCCTGGTATGAGAGGCAACAGTTGATTCTAATAGCAGAACAAGACAAAAATAAGAGAGTAAATTGAAAACAAATCCTATCTGTACAGTTTGATTTAAAGGTGGCAAAAAAGGGACACATGGCACAAAGGTGTCAAAAGACATGGATTTAAAAATTAAGTAGAGATACTTTCAAAACACTGTGATATTCTGGTACTCGAAAATGACCTTCTATTACCCACTCTGGGCTTCTCCTAGGTGTGCTCTAGTTGATTTCAATACACAGGTTTCTGAGGGTCTAGTCAGTGTTTAAAAGACAGACGCCCACAATCTATCAAGCAATAATTCCGAGACTCTACATTCTGCCCACCAAATGTTAAATTTTAGGATATTGGCAGAGCAGTAAAGATGAAAAACCTCTTTACCTCTTTGTCAATGTTAAACAATATTTAGTTTTAAGGAACTTCTTGGTCATTCACTCAGATCTAGAAGTGGGTATCTAGGCAGAAATTTGTGCTCACAAAATGAAACCACACTGCATGAAAATATCTTTCTGAACTTTTTTGCTCCTGATATGGTAAAACGTCTAGGAAAGGTGTGTGCTCAGAAAGAAAACCAGGACTTGAAAGACATGTGTGTCCCTCGTTCTCCTGGCCTTGCTCTCCAGAGACTGCACTTGGTGGAGAGAGATGTTCAGGCACTGTCTCACGGTGGCTTCTCAGGGGACTGCCACACGGAGGCAGACAGCTTGCAGTTGACAAACGACAGAGAACGTGAGGTAATCTATGTAAATGCGATGACCTAGGGGCCTGCTGCTTCTTTTCTCCTCCTCCTGCTGTCCTGGCTCTCTGGGAAGGTCTCTGTAAAGTCCCTGACCTTGTCAGTGGGCTCGAGGGTCATAAGGAATGGGGAGCACGGCTGTGAACTGGAGCCTTCAAGGGAGAGTGCACCCCCACCCCGTTGGAGGACAGTCCCCACTGGAGGACAGCGTGGCAGAGCTTCAGTCAGGACCGAGGGGCAGGATGGCACAGTGCCACTGTCTGCCCTTCCAGGCCAAAGGTGAGTAATCTAGTGAGGAGTTTTTAAGGGCACAGTGTTTTTACAGGCAGTTCATACCGTTTTTCAGATTGCTGCCTCAGACTTATTTGAACAAACCCTAATCTTTCGGTTAAGGAAAAGGTATTGGGCTTAACTTGCAAACACATAACTTTAACAGGGAAAGGTAAAATATCTCCGTAACACAAATTTGGAGACCCAGAGATTTTGGATACACGGAAATCATCTTAACATTTCTTCTTATTGATTAGTTTGATCTTTCCCTCCCAACAAAATTCTACTTTAACTATCACATGGTTGAAAGAAAAGACTGCCTTCTTCATTTATGGTGACTTGTTCATGAGAAGATAAATGACCAAAATGTAGATCAAAGGTGAAAGATTAAGTAAACATAGATGGGATGATTGTCAGACTCTGATAAATTAAAAATGACCATCTTCGCTTATTAATAAGCAATGCTCATCTATTGAGTTACTTGGATCATATTTATTAAGTACCGTCTATGTGACAGATATTATTTTAGGTGCTGGAGACTCAAGATGGGGGTGGGGGTGGGAAATCCAAACAAACTTGCTTCCGTGAACTTTATGTTTTAACATCAAAGTTTTCTGAAAGCAAGTAAAGGCAGCCACCTGATCGGCTGTAGAGTCAACGTTTGTCATCACATTTACCATGTTTTCCTACAACACTGGCACTTCTGGGGGTGGGATTTGGTTCCCAGATGTCTGAGTTTCATCTCCCTGTATCTGGCCAGAATTGTCCTCACCTTCGAGAAGAAAATCTGGGAGAGGCAGACTCGGGCGCCTGCCCCGGGTGAAATAAGAGTCGAGTTTCCTTACTGTGCACCGGAGGCTTCGGAAAGGGGCTGGGAGCCCTCTGCAAGGCCGGCTGGGGCTTTCGTGTTTGCAGCTGTTGTGCTTTGGGTTCGTGTTCTGGCAGGGGGGATATCCAATCAGTGTACAAAAGAATTGTGAATCATTTGATGGAAGAGTATTTGGAATCAGACTTTGTAACAAACTAGATATTTTCATGGCTTTATGGTTTTATTACATCAACCAGTATTTATGAGGTAAACAAATACAACTAAACCAGTGCAAAGAGGTCTTGATGTCCACCTAGCCTCACTTGGGAAGGTAGAAAAAAGAAAAAAAAATCATTTTTATAGCACTTTAACTTCTGTGTGGTGGTACCTGCTGACGTCTCCTGCTTCTTCCTTCATTACGTGCTCGTCTTTTAGTTTGGTCCTCTTGGAAAGAATCAAAGTAGGGACTCTCCAGGAGCTGGGCACAGGTTAATCGGTCATCTGGGTTCATCTTCAGACATTCCTTCAGAAGCAAAGCAAAGAAGGTATTTAAAAAAGGGCCTATTTTGTTACTGTGTCCCAAAACTCGGAATAACTGGATTATTAGAGCAACTACGAGTTTAGGAAACCAGGTTTGCTTATTACCCAGGGCACTTACAGCTTGTTGTTAACTGTGGCCACCCCTCCTCCTTCACCACTCCACTCTGGCGTCTGCCTCCACAATGCCACGCGAGCGGTTCTTGTTGTCTGCACCTAGGACTTCTACCTCCCGCCCCTTAGACCTGCTTCAGTACTCTGCGTCCCTCTCAGCGGTGTTGGGCTGTCGACCACTGTCCTCCTCCCTGAAACTCTCCTTTTGGCTTCTCTGACGCCTCACTTCCAGTCCTTCTACCTCCTGGCCACTTGTTTTCAAACCAGCCTTTCTTAGCTCGCATTCTTCTCCACGGTGTGCGTGAAAAGCCGCGAGGCTCCATCCCAGGGTTCCCCTTTCTTCTCATTTGTTCTAAGTTTCCAGCTAAACTAATTGATGTGCAGTGGCTTCCAAGGTCAAGGTTTACCCGAGATTTCCACATGTACGTTTCTGGTCCAGACCTCTCCTTTGACATCCAGACCTACGTGTGTAAGGGCCTACTTACTATCTCTGCTTTGTCTCAAGTTATGGGATGAACGTGTTCCCCCCAAAATATTTGTTAAAGTCCTAACCCCAGCACTTCACCGTGTGACCTTACATGGAGAGGCGGTCTTTGCCGATGTAATTAGGTAAGAGGAGGTGATACTGAAGTAGTGTGGGATCTACTCCAATATGACCGGGTCTTTACAAGATGAGGGAGACCCTGCAAAGACAGATGCATGGGGCAGACGTCGTGTGAAGACAGAAGCAGACCCTGGAACTCTGCTGCCAGAAGCCCAAGTATGCCTGGGACTACCAGAAGCTGGAAGGGGCCAGGGAGGACCCTCCCCTAGAAGCTTTGGACAGAGCATGGCCCTGCCAACACCTTGGTTTTAGACTTCTGGTCTCCACAATTGTGAGAAGAAACTTTGCTGTTTTAAAAGCCACTGTTTCAGGTACTTTGCTACGATAGCCCCAGGAAACCCACACAGACACCTCCTCTCTGCCACCGTCCCCTACTTCACTCCCCAGATCTAAATGATTGTCAAGTCCTATCCGTTTTATTTCCAGTTCTATCTTGAATCCACTCACTTCCTTGTATGGACTTACAGTCTACTGAACTCTGCTCTCTCACTAAATACCTATGGGTGTTTTTTTTTAAAGAGCATTTTTAGATCCAAAGAAGAGACTGTGAAAGCTGAGTTGCCCCCAGCCTGAGCTGGAACAATGTCCTGCCTGACCAGTCGTAGGCGCACTGAGATGGACTGGATGGAGTTGAGGCTTCTGAGCTCCTGACTGCCTGATTAGTAACTTTCTGCACACCAGGAGGCTGAGGAATTCTCAGAGGCGCTCCCTGATCCAAGTGCTCCTAACCTGGGAAAAGTTTTAAAGATGAGGGGCAAGAAATTGGAATCGCAAAGTCCACATTGGGGTCCTTTTCCTGAGACTTCAAACTTCACAAAAAGCCCTTCAACAAAATTTCCAAGAGCTGACAGACTTCTTGACCACCAGATAAAGCTGATTCAGTGATAGGATGGTAATGGCTATGAAGACACAGTAATAAAAAATAAATATGGTGCCCACTGTATAATTTTAACCCTAATGAACAGAACACAAAAGCTCTGCCGCTGCATGCCACCACTGTCCTTGGCACTGTCACTGGCGTGCACTTGACCCACTTGAGTCCCATGGGATAAATACCTGTTATGGTAGCTGGTACTCACTTGTTGTTAAAGGTGTTTCTACTGCAATGAATGGAAGAAAGACTGCCTTTATCTAACATGGGGTAGGAATCTGGGACGGGGGGGGGGACTCACTGAACAGCACAATCCTTGATGCACTTGAGAGAGTTCTTGGGTCGCAGGTCAAACATTATGAGCCTAAATCAAATAGCTGAGAGACAAAACTAGCTTTACCCGGCATCTTGGGCAGACCAACAGGGCATGCCACCTTTGGAGATGAGGACAGGGAGTCTGTCCTCTTCCTGGAGTTTCTGTGCCCTGGAAATTTTCTGGTTAGTTGGAGAAGAAAACACAGGAAGGCCTGGCCACAACATGGAAATGGGTTGGGCTTGTAGTTTTTGACACCCCTCACCCCAACTGCTCTGGGTTTTGTTAAACTGTAGGTGGGTCAGAACCACCTGTCCAGAACAAGGTCAGAAAACTGGGCTTCCAGGAAGAGACCTGCAAAGTGCTGGGTTAAGGTAGGTCATGGCAGTGAGGCAGGTGGAAGATTGCTGAGGTCCAGTGGAGCAGGGGTAAGGGCAGTCTCAGAGCCCAGAGGTGTCAGGCTCCGAATCTCAGGGGGGCCCAGACGGAAGGAATCCAGCAGCACCCTGGATAGCACCTTCGCAGGGACTGGCACTGGCACCAGGGCTGGTCTGAGCGGGCTGCAGGCCATCCAGATGGCTCCACCTTCTAGATCATACAAGTTTCAAACTGTGCTGCTTGTCATAATCACTGAGGGGGACGTTTAATAATATAAATTCTGAGGTCCTATTTATAGAGATTCTACTTTTGTCATCTGAGTTTAGATACTGGAATGTGTGTTTTTGAAAAGCTCCCAGGTCATTCTAATGAGTAGCATGGAAACCACGGCTATAAACAGAACTTAATTGATTGTTAAAGATAGATACTCTTACTGGTAGCTCCATCCCTATCCCCTAAGGGCTGTTAGTATCCACTTTGGATGGAAGAGTTACATCTAGCACAGCCTCAGTTGGTGAAGCATGGATAGCAGATGATCATAGGTGAGTTACTTCTATTTTTTATTAGAATTTGTCCTATGTTTGATTATCTCCTTTAGGCCTGGTGCAGAGGTTATACAATATGATGTCTATATGGCTCTGAATTTGCTTGGTCTTCTACCTTTTAAAAAAATAATTAAAATTTTTATTTAATTCAATGTGTCTAAAATGTTATCAATTCAACATGTAATTCATATTTTAAATTATTAATGAAATACTCATATTTTATACTCTTTTCATAGTAATTTTCATAGAAATCTAGTACATCTCCATTCAAATAGGCCATACTTCAAGTGCTCAATAGTAACATGTGGTGGCTACCATACTGGACAGTACGGTTCCGGACTTTCAAACTTAAGAAGTGGCATTCATCCTCATAAGCTTCCACAGTCTGAATATGTGAATTTAATATTCAGGTTTCCAATGAATACAAAAGAAGTAATAGTGTTATAACAGCAGACCCTAATTACACTCTTTCATCTCCTACTAAGTATTTCAATAAATATGTTAGGAAGATTACTGTGTATACCATTGATGTTCCTTTAGCTGTAATGACTTTACAGTTCCTTATCATTTTCAATGACTACATTCTACTTTAGCGTTATTTGCACTACTGCCTGCTCCTCCCAGAGTTACCAGCTTCAAGCATTACAATCTGCAGTCAGGAACAGTTATAACTGATTCTTAAGTACCTTCATGAAATTCAAGGCTGTGGGATGAGCCTCTGAGAATTTTTCTTCAAGAGTTTCCTAGAAAACAAAGTAAAGACTTTCAGTATTACATAAAAACAAAGTATGCATATTTTGAATATGTGATAAGAATATTTTAAAGAAGACCCCCTAGTCGGTTCATTTCTTTTAAAGATTTTTAAAATCATATTTTTATATAATTTTACACTGTAGTGTAAAGACTTGAAAGCAAAAAAGTGGAGTGATTTTCTTAATTTCACAAGGTCTTGCAATTGATGTTTGGTAAACGTGGGTTCCAAATGTCCCTCCTGAAAGATGCAACAGTCCTATAATATCTATGCCTGATCTGCTGATGGGAATACTTTGAGCTTTAGTGAAAATACACGGAACTACGGGTGTAAGGACAATGCAGAAGGGACAAAACTCAGAATAGTAAGGAGCAAGGAGGATGGGATTCAGGAGAAGTATGCGGGGGGCGGGGGGAAGCTCCAACAATAATAATAACCTTCTTCTTTAACTAGGCAGGAGGTACATGGGAATTTGTTGTTTTATTCTTTAAATGACATTTCCTTTTGTAATTCAACCTCTAGCCTGGTAATTTAACTTTTAACCTTTTATTATGCTTAATAAAAGAAATCCAGTATGTAAATCAAGGTATTATATGAAGTGAATTTAAAACAAGGAGGGCGTCTAGAGATAGCTGGGCCACACGAACCACAGCCTGTTCACGTGTGCCGTGAATCACGAGCTGGCTCTGCAGGCGCCCACCCTCCCCGCACCTCTCTGGCTCCCACAGGGCTGGCGTGTGGACACACACCTATGGACAGTTCTCTCATCTACAGGCAGAATCCAGACCATATGGAGTTTGAAAGGTCACAGCCCAAACTTAGGTAGCGCAGACAGGAAATCAATGTCTACAGAGGTAAGAGGGTCAAACTGATGCCTTCCCAAAGGAAGGCAAGGCCCACAGCCAGAATGAGGAGGTGAGCATGTGGTGTGGGTGTTGATTTGGATACACTGAGGGTCATTTTGTAGAATGACCTTCCATGTGAAAATATATGTTGTGAAAAAATGGTTTTATTGATTTGAGCTTTGTTTCACATGCTGAAAACGTAGAGCACGCTTCCCCTCCCCCCCAGTAAGGAAGTACCACTGTAAATACTATGTATGAAACATAGTTATTGCAGGAAAAGATACCTGAGTGTTTTAACTGAAAGGATCAGGTATTTGTGTAGGAACTAAACATGTTTTCACTTCAAATTTAACATTAAATTAACCTTTGGACAGGGCAAGTACACTTGATGAGCATTTTCCCCAATTCATTTTACGTGGTTTAACATAGTTTCTTTGATCTGTCTTGGTGTAGTGTAAGGAAACAGAGGCTAAAAGCACGAAAATTAAAAAAAACTACCCCTTTAAAGAAAGTAGCAGCATAAGAAGGAAAACAAGCAAATTGCGCAGTTACCATGTCTTCTGGTTCAGGCACACTGATACCATGAAAAAACTGGTTACTTTTAAAGATGGATTGATGTCTTGGGATCAGTTTTCCTGTAAAATGCAAACCACATGATTTATGTTAAGTTTAGGAAAACAGTACAGCGTTTCAATGGTTAACTTCTGAGGACCAGATGTGAAAGAAACACTGACCCTGACTGTGACCTGCAGCCCTGGAAGGACAGGGTCACTGCGGAAGCGTCCTTCCCAGGGAAAGCCAGTGCGCCCACACAGCCCTGGGCCACGCGGGGCTGGGTCTGCCAACCGGCCCCCACCAGAAGGGGAGGGAAGAACATGGCACGGAGGGCTTTGCACACACCATCTCATTTAATCTCATAACAACCTCGCAACGGCCACTGTTTTCTGGCTCCACCGTATCGATGGCAATGAGGACCAGAGGTTTAATAACCCGTCTAAAGTCACACGGACATTTCCTGACAGACCCCGGATGCAGACCCAGGTCTGTCTGGTCTCTGCCGAACGTACATTTCCACAACCCTTTTAAGAGATGAAACAACATATACTTAAGGTGTGTTCTGTAGTGAAACTCTACGCCCCGTTTTTCATGCTGCAGAGTTGTCCAGAGGAACGCGCTGGAACCAGACGAGATGGCAGGGACTCCCTTGCCCAGCACCCACGCGGCCGGGAGAGCCCGTGGGAAGGGAGGGAGCAACATTCATCTTGTATGCAGATGGTTACTTCCTTTGCATCCGTGGTGCCAGAGTGAAGGTGCGGCTAACCTTTCGGGTTCTATTCTCCTCCAGCCAGGTGAATGTGGCCAACTGCTGAGGACACTGACACATGGTGACAGACACCCCTTGAGCCCCATTCCTAGTCTGCACTGATCTGGCTGTGGGATTTAGGCCAATCATGGAAGTCCTCTGAGCCTCAGTTTCTCATTTCTAAAATAGGCACAATGAAAATGTTACAACGTCCTTAATGGGCTTTTCTTAAGACTGAAAGAGATGGTGCGTGCAAAAGTGACTGTGAATCCTTACGTACTGGACAAAGGAGTAGCATTCAGGGGCTGTGACAGAGACTGCAGCCTGCAAAGCCTAAATTACTGAGCTTCTGGCCCTTTATAGAAAAAGTTTGCTGATCCCTTCTCTGGAGTAACGCAGGAAAACCCTCTTTCCCAGTGGACAGAAATTGCATTTGATCCAATGCCTCATGAGAGTGAGCTTCAGACAGCTGACTCATATCCTTAGCCCTATCTTAGCCCAATACGGAAAGCAAATGTATGGTCTATTCCATGGCTAAGTGGCTGGACTTGGAAAGGATCGGAAAACTCCTCAGCAAGAGGAGTGCTGGCTCCACCACACACCAGGGCAAGGGCTGGGTCTTGGCTGCAGCCCAGACGGCTGCCCTGAGCAGCAGCTCGGAGAGGCGCGGAGGCCCCTGGTGTTCGTCACAATGGCACGTATTACTGTGACAACCTAGCAACTCTGTAAGCCTAAAACGCAGCTCCTACCCAGCGTTCTGATGATCAGATAGAGTTGATCCACATCTGATTTTCCAGGCCAGAGAGGCTGGCCTGTCATGAGCTCTGCAAAAACACAGCCTGTAGCCCAGACGTCGACTGAAGAACCATACTGCATGTCTCCCACGAGGAGTTCAGGAGCTCGGTACCATCTTGTAGCGACGTAATCAGTGTAGACCTCCCCTGGAACTGCAAACACATCGATCAGGCGGGGTGGGCCACGTTTTCACAACAGGTGAGCTACTCATAAGAGCAGGTCAGGCCTTCAGGTAAGCTCCGAACACCCTCAGAGGACACATACTCTGAGGGTCAAGGCAGTAAGGCACTGACTGAGTAAACAGTTACACTGTGCACTCCGACAGTCAATTCAGCTTCCAAAGACACCTTGGCTACTTGATATCTGCATGATCCCAAACAGAGGGCCGGGGGATTGAGGATTTCTGCAGCGTCACGTCAAGTGTAGGCCAACTTCCAAATGCACGGCCAAGTCCCCTGAGTCGGGGTCCTACAGGAGACTGATCATGTACACACCACCTTGTGATACGCATGTTGCCAATGCAAGTTTCCACCTGCTGCACAGTTCTAGATTTGTGGAGAGACACCGATTTGTCCCTCTTTACCTTTGGCTCTCCCTGTTTGGGATCGTTTCCTGTTTCTGAACATGGTCCCTGAATTCCCGCTTCAGTGGTCAGTTTACTCTCCAGTCTCACCAGCTCCAGGAAGGCACTTTCCCAACCACACTCTGGCCCACATTATTACTACCTCCCTCCGGGGGGCCATCTACACCTTCGCTTTTGTACTTCACTGCCAATCATCCTGCGTTAATACTTGTTTTTTGGTTTTTACTTCAGAAATGCATCTTATAACTCTTTTCCTCTCTGACGGGACAAAGCATATAAATGTGACATCAGATAAACGCTAGCTGGATGGAGTGGAGTGGAGGTGCAAATTAACGTAGTGATTAAAGGGTAAAGTGAGGTTTTCCTTTCCGAATAGTAACACTATAACAGGTAGCATACATTCAATATCTAAAGTAGGGATTTCAGCTACATTATTTCATGATCACCTGAATTGGGTAAGTTAGTAAAGAGTGGCCACTTACTCAGCATTCGCGCAAACCCAAAGTCACAGATCTTGATTATTCCTTGCTTAGTTATTAGGATATTTTCAGGTTTTACATCTCTGTGAATACACTGTAAGATAATGTTCGGTCATTTCTTTGAGCCATCAAAGTGACAAAGCAAAAACAAGTTAACTATTAGTTTAAATGATACACATAGCCCGTGAGATAAAAACAAATATGATTTTCCTTCATTTTTCTAAAAGAACTTATATTGGCAATTTTTTACTCATCATATCCAAAGGAAAAATCAAAATGTAGCTACACCAGTGAAGAGATGATTGTTGAATATGAAGACTGACTGTTGGGGGGCGGGAGGGAAGGTAGTATTGTACAATGATTTCTTCTGGTTTTTACCGGGTCCTATTTTAACTGTAAGAGATAAAACTCTAGATGAGGCTAGATTCAGTGCATCTCTAACAAGAAGCTCCTGCTAACCAAAGATGCGACAATTTGAACATCAGAGAGAACAAAATATATAAAATCCATAAGTTTATAACTATGTGCCACATTCCATAAAATCCCTTCATTGTTCACTCATGGATGTTGCTAAGACACCATCTCATTACTCTGAGTATTGATAAATAAAGAAAATTATCCCACATTTATCTTACTGTGTTTTACAGCGGCCAGAGTCCACGAGGACAAGCTCTTTTCCATAGAATTCCAATTAATAAATGCGGAAGGAATGACAAACTAGAAAGATGCCACCTTTCAAACCTAATGAAATGCTGGTTATAGGCAATAATCGTCTAAGGATGCTAAGACCATCAAGTAAAATGCTGCCAGGGAAGCTGATGATGGAGGAAAATCAAACAAGTACCTCTTGAACCCACAAGTCTATTTTAAGATGACCAAGAGTGGAATAACCAGACATTGGATGCCTCGTGATGTCGACCCAATAAGAAGTGTACAGCACTGTACGTGAAGTATTCTCATCTAAAAATATGAACCTGAACATGATCAGGGCTGTTGATATAAACACCAATTTACAGGAAACACAGGTGAAAGAGCAAGTTCAATTACACACAGGATGCAATCGGCCAAGACAATTTCAGTAACAGTGATACTCAGAGTGTGGTTCTTGGACCAGCAGCTTCTGTGTCAATGAGGAAAACGCTCGGAAATGCACATTCTCAAGCCCTGCCCCAGATTTACGGAATCAGGCACTCTGGGGGTGGGCCCAGAGACTGTCCCAACCAGCCCTCCCAGGAGTTGTGATCCTCAAGTTGGAGAACTAGGGCTCTAAAAAATTAGTGATGAAATTTTTTTAAAAAGGTGGGGACAGGGGGACTGTTACAGAAGGAAAGACTTGAGGAACAGAAAAGCAGAACAAAACCACGTGCCGTAGTAGATTACACTACTAAAAACTCATTTTAATCCAATTTAAAAGTGATCAGAGGAATCATTAGTACGGAGGCAGAAAGAAACACTAAGTTTATACAAACTTTTGATTCATAACGAATTAAAATTTGATCCTTATAGAAATTGGAAAAGGGCCACAAGTAATGCATTGATTGCTTTCCCTTATATTCCATACCTTTCTTTTGGTTTGCTCTTCTGGTTCTTACTCCACCCCCATCCCTGTTTTTAGCTCTTTGAAGACACCCCTGAGTTACTTAGAAGAATCATCATGAAGAATTAGCAAATGCATTAGAGAATGTCACTTACATTATGTTTGTGACAGAAATTAAGAGCTTGAAGTGTTTGCCATAACACACTTTTGATCACTCCATCAGCAACCCTATGGAAAAACCAAAAAGGAAATTAAAAACTCCTGGGGAGGGTTACGGGGGCAGAAGAGGGAGCAGAACAGGATCGAGGGGGCTCGTGATGGTCAGTGAGCGCAGTGCAAAGGGGACCTTGAAAATGTTTTTTCAAACGAGTTTTAATGGGAATTGCTTTACTATTTCTCATTATAATTACACAATTTTCTCTCTAAATTTCAACTTTTACATCTGTACAAATGATACATGCTTAACATAAAAATTCCTCCAATGTAGAAAAGTAAAGGAATCAGAAGTGTTGACTCAGGTCCTGTTGCCCCCAAATAGCTGCTGTAGCCTATGCTGGCTGTCCCCTTAGTTAGGCACCGCTGTTCCTCTCCCCTCTGTGTGTTGGAATTTACTTTTTAGTTTTAATATCAAAAATATATTCACGTTTTAAAATGAAAAAATCCCAAAAGTGTATCTATGAAGTATTCTCTCTCAGACCTGCCTACCCACCCAGTTCATCCTCTGCAACTTCCTGCCTCTTTCAGAAATAGGGACTCCAGTACACAGATATTTTGTGGCTGTAAAAGGTCTCATTACATGGATGTATCATCATTTACTTAGCCTCCATTGATAAGCAATTGGGCGACCCAACTCTTATTTCTGGAAACAACACTTCAATGAATGTACGTAATCATCTATCTCACTGCAGTTATGCAATCATCTTTTAAGGTTAAGTTCTAGAAGTGGGATTTCTGGGACCAAATGTATGCACACGTTACACTTCGATCCTGCAGGGATGAACTTCAGGTAGACCTGAGGCTGGTGTTGCAGGAAAAAAAGGTATGCTTGAAGACTGACTTTCAATTCATCCAGTTCAAGTTGGTGGCAAGCACACAAGTAAGTGCTGGAGGTGCTTTGTAAAAGTGACTTATCCTGGTCAGCAGGCCAGTGCTCTGGGAAGCAAGGGGTATCAAAAGCCCGTGAGAATGGGACCCTGGGAGCTTTTGTCCCTGCAGGATCCTTCTCTGTGTGGAAAATATTGGAAAGTGCCACTGGCAGGTGTATTTTCCTTGGGGACCTGGGGAGTACTCTGGCCGGGAGTAGTGTGCTTTGTGTAACCATCTCCACCAATGTAGCAAGTACAGCAAGACTGTAACTTTTCTGTGGACGTGTTTCCATTGCTCTCTTCACCCTCCCAGAACGAAGGACACCTTCACAGTTCACACTGCCCAACGGCCCTCTCCGAGGGGGTAACCCACTCCCACGGAACATCTGCACACTGAAGTCCCTATCTCCTCATCTGTTTGGCCAGTGTTGTGTCTGCCAATCTGTGGTTAAAATAAAAAGACCTCATTTAGTTTCCATTTGCATTTCTTTAATCAGTGAATTTAATTTTTTCATGATTATTGACGATTGCATTTCATTTTTGGTGTATTTCCTGTTCATGCCTTTTTACTTTTTTGCTTAGTCTGTTTACTCCTTTTTAAATTGAGGTATGAAGACGCAGCGTACGTCAGAGTCGGCATATACGCTGCAACTGTTTTTCCTAGTGCACTGTTGATCTTCCACCCTATTCATGAGATGGGATTGCGGGTTGCATATTTCCAAAAATCTGAAACAAGATTTCTTTTACCAAATGTCTACTGTAAGTTTTTTTAATTAAAAATTATCTAATATTCCAAACATACTCATCACTCAGCTCTAGTATTTTACCACACCTGGATATTTAAATATGTTTAGATCACCTTTTAAACATGGCACTAATCGTGCAGATGTAGCTGGCCTTCCAGAACCGCTGTTCTGGCCTATCTCTGACTCAGGTGTACGGACGGCACTAGCAACGAGACGCCGCCATGTGTGAAACTTGGAGTGCCATAATCATTATACTGAATTCTGTGTGTTTTAGTAACTCTTTAAGCAATTCTCTTAGATTTTTGCAGAATCTAATGAAAATGATGACAAGTTAATCTTGTTTCCAAAAGTTATATATTCTATTAATTATTGTTACTATGTGACACTGGCTAGAGCTCTGAGAACAATGTTACATCACACTGGTGCCACCTGACGTCTTTGTCTTCTCACTTTAATGGTGGTTCCTTTTGTGTTGAGTGAAAAATTAGCTGTTGATTTGAATACGGTTTGTGTGTGTGTATGTGTGTATGTGTATGTGTGTGTGTATGCTAAGAAAGTATTTTAACCCTAGTTTGCTGAGATTTTTTAAAAAAATCAGAAAAGAATGTTGACTTTATCAACTGCCTTTCAAATTTTACCAACCACATGCATTTTTTTCCTCCTTTAGCGTATTAGTGAATTATGTGAATAGGTTTCCTTATATTGAACCATGGTTCATTCCTTGAATTCAGACAATCCAATACATAATTTAGCCTCAAAATGCAACATGATTTATATTTGGAGATGTGTCTTCCTAATTATTTTTACTCTAGGTTAATATTCACTTGCCCTTTGAGCCAATCCTGAGGTTGGAGAGGGGTGGCCAGCAGGTGCCCCTGGGTAGAAAGGGGAACGGTGCTCAGACTTGAAGTGAGCCACAGGTAATCCCCCCACGCATGAGACTGGGACCCGCCCACACAGAGCTTTACTTTCTAAATCACTTACCCATTTGGATTTCTTTCCAGTTCATTTAAAAGTGTATGATCACAGTATTCAAACACTAAATGCATTTTCCTCTTTCTCCTGAACACCTCAATGAGGTTCACAAGGTTTGGGTGTTTTAATTGCTGCAAAGGGATTGAAATACAATGTTTGGTGATTTGTTTCTTGTAAGCGTTCTCCCTGGACCCCTTACAATTTTAAGAACAGAAGGTCTTGCCTACCATCTCTATGCATCTCTTGTGGAGAATTTTATCACAGTTACTTACAAGAGAAACTATCCTTAGTAAGAATCATGAATCTTAAAGTTGGAAGAAAAATTTAAGAATTTTTCCTAATATACCTATAACAGATGATTACTAAACTGAATCTCTCTGGAGAAAGCAAAGTATAGTAACACTAAAAATACTTTAGCATTTTGTGGAAATTCTAAATATGTAAGTCATAAAATAACCTGAATAAAAAACCGAGGAAATGGAATTATTGTGTAAGACTATAAAAATCATCGATACCCATTTAGCTTACATCTTGCCACGGATTGAATGCAAACGTCAGCTGGATTTAAACCCAGTCTGGACTTCAGTGCTGGCTCGCGGGAAGAGATCCCAACCTTCAAATCTGATTACATCACCTATTCTAGGAGTCCACGCAGTTAGTCTGTTTTCAATTTGTCTTTTCCAGCTCTGCTCTTTGATTTTGTTGTTCTCTCTTATGCTTAGATATCTTATGTGTTAAATTCTATTCCCAAACTGAGGCATTTCACAAGTCAGCCTCTGCTTAATGTTGTAAATCAAGGGAAGAACCCTGATTAGGATCATCTAAGATAACCCATCACCACAGCGACTATATAATTTATCACCCTCTCAGGGGAATGAGTACAAGCCAGGGCTGTCCCAGGCAGACTGGCACATACGGCCACCCAGCCTCTGTCTAGGGTGACCGTCTAATTTAACGTGTAAACCAGGAAACTTTTGAAAGAGGATGCCAATCAGACCAACTCTGGTTATAGACCAGGGCATCTGACCACTCCTACTCACAGCTCATCTTCCCTGCTGTTTTCCCACCATAGTGGAAAAATCACTTTTCCAAACCCTGTACCATTTACTTGGAAGGATATACAAAAACAGAGGACAGTATCGTGTACACAGCAAAGCTCAGTAAATAATGTGCAGGCCCCGTAGGGAGTCCCGAGTGCGAGGACTCACATAACACCCTCTATCTCATTATCTGCAAGCATGGTTTGACTCAAAAAACATTAACCTGTGACGATGTAGTTTGGGGAAAGGGAATTCATTATACATGAAAAATATTCCCAGATCACCAAGTCATTTTTTTTTTCTATGAGCTCTCCTGCCTGAAAGGGCAGAAAGGCAAACAGCAGAGGAAACAGGCCACACGGATGCCACAGCTGGATGCCATGTCAGTTCGACCCACCCAAACCTGCCTTTGGGTAGATCAGCAATTTATAGCTCATTTGCCGGTGAAATTAATTTAGCCCAGAAAAACAATGACCTGTCTAAAGTGAAACAGGGAGTAAGGAGGGAGGAAAATCAATCAAATTTAAATAATTGGAGCATATGAGGAAGGTCTGGTAGATACATCCTGGAAGGAAACTCTTCTGAGTGTAACTACCAAAAGCAGGAAAGGGTACCTCCCGACAATCATCATTACCAGAGACCAAGCTGAGCTGGAATCTGGCTGCTTTTTAACCTTGAAGTTCATCCTTTAGTTGGGGAACTTGTAACCTTGGAGGCACGACCTGAGCATTAACTTTAGTTGGAGAGTTTGGGGCTGTGGCGGCTAAAAAGCATTACTTTTTTTAGAAAACCACCACTGCCCAGCTCAGAAACACCCCCTGACTGAGCTGTGACAGAGCTGGCTGCTGGCTACGAGGTCACAGTGAACTGCTTTTTATCAGGATGCATGTGCTCTTGAAAAACTCATGTACATTTAAGTATATTTTAAACTAAACACTAGAACTCATTAATTGAGGAAACCTGCTGCGGATAGCTCTTGAAAAAGAAGGATAATTAACTGTTATCTCCCTTTAAAGACTGGATTTCTGAGGTCCCCTAAAGCAGATGACATGTCGAAAGTAAAGTTGGCTGTGTGTTCTCGACATGACAAGAGTTTTGCTACTTGAAGTGTAGCCCATGGACCGTCTTTGCCGCTGGGAGGTGGCCCGAAATGCAGAATCTCAGGCTCCCCCACCCCTCCCCACACAGAGCCCGCGTTTCAACAAGGTCCCCTGGGGAAGCTGGTGCACTCTCGTGTTTGAGGAGTACTGCCCGCAGCTCAGTTTCTTCTCTGATGCAATACGGGTGCTGATGAGAAGCATCTCTAGGTCTCTTAAGGTTCTAAACCTGTAAGATTTTCAGGATAGGAAAATGTTTACATTTAGAACTTATGCATCGTACACATCAAATCCCATCAGAGTAGAAACAACTATAACAAAACCTTTGTGTACAATGTGTGTACATAGCTGGGGCGATATTCAATATGTCTAAGGACCCGTGGGTCCCAGGCAGGACCAGTCCACAGCAATGCCTGCAGCCCCACGGGCACAGTCCTGTGGGCCCCTCTGTGCCAGGAGATGCTCTTTTATTTGCTGGTTTATGTGGGGTGGTGGGAAGTGGGGCGGGGAGGGGCACAGCTGGGGGGAATGAGGGGATTTAGGACAGTGGAGATTTACCAACCAGAAGGGAAGTACTTCAATAGTTTAACAATCTACAGCTGTACTCATAACAAATACCAGGTAAACATTAGAGTGGCTGAAATCCAAAGTGAAAATCAATTTATTTCCCCAAGTTACTGATACAAAGGAATTTAAAAGTCCAATAGAAAAAAAATCACTTTAAAATTCTCTGTAATTTTGGCACACGTATTTTGCCCAGTACCATGGTATTATAGATACATAAAGTTAGCCTACCTTCAACATACGTGTTTCTCTTAGTGCTATTTTTTTAACAACAGGATCATCTTCAGATTCCACAAATTTTTTAATAGCTACCATTTGTCCAGATGTTTTGTTTCTGCATTTGAATACAATCCCATAAGACCCTTCTCCAATCTTAGCTAATTTTTCGTACTTTTCCATTATAGTAGAAGTGACTTAGATTACTGTATTGATTAGCTTGCAGGACAATGTTGCACCTGGAAAATAAGATGACTCAGCTTTATCAACTCATCAAGGACAATGTTCTCACCGATTATTATATAAAACCAATTTGCTAAGGATGCCCAAGATCTCTTTCCATTGATTAATTTTAAATGCACTTAAAAATATTTGGGTGTTATTTTCTTAGTTGAGCTCGGTCCTGTGCAGTTCTTCCAGTTACTGAAAAATTTCATATGCTACTTCTTATAATGGGTCTGTGTTGACTTCAGTTGAATTAAAAGAAATTGTGGAAAGGAACCTTATCCAAGCTATTGTTTTCATTACCCTCTAGTAAATAATTTAAATGTGATGGTGTAAAATCCAACTGAATGAGTATTTCATACTCTTGAATATGGTGTTTCTGTTTTCCCTCCTAACCATTCAAATACGGCAAGGGTTAGAATTGAGAACGAGATGGTACAAAGTGCTATACCTCCACCTGGTGGACAGAGAAGAAAGAGAAACTGTGGACTGTTACAGCAATTAAAAACAATAAAATCTTTTTAGAGCACTATTTATTGTGCTTAGCTTTTACGTGTATGAGGGAACAGATCCTTACGTTCTTAACTCCCAAAGAAAATAGAAATAAAACACAAAAAAGAAGGCCGACTCCTCTAATCCTTCATGTATGCTCTCATATCCACAGGGATTTCTACAGAAATACTGGGTTTAATTTTTCTGTCTTGCATCACCCATTTGTGAATTTTGTGGTGGCTAGATTACATATTAGATAACAAATTAGGCCAGCATAACTAAATAAGTCTTAAGAATTAAAAATTTAAACATTCTAATTAGTCTTAAAAATCCCACCCTACTTTACTTAGAATTTTAGAAAAAGATTTTATTTATTTATTTCTAGAGAGAGGGGAAAAGAGGGAGAAAGAGAAATATCAATGTGTGGTTGCCCCTCATGTGCCCCTTATTGGGGACCTGGCCCACAACCCAGGCATGTGCTCTGACTGGGAATTGAACCGGCAACCCGTTGGTTCACCGGCCCACGCTCAATCCACTGAGCTACACCAGCCAGTGTACTCAGTAGAGTCTTGATTACAAACTTAGTAATAATAGCTAGCTCTTAATAACACTGTTCTATGCAAACTACATATACTGTACACAAATATTTCATGAAGTAGGTGTTATTTTTATCCAGTTTTATAGACGAGAAAACGGAGGCACAGTGAAGTTAGTATGGAATTAGAACCTAGGCAGTCACATTTCAAAGATCACAATTTTAATCACTACACTATACTACCTCATAGTTAATTTAAAATAAAGTACAATTTGAAGAACTACTCTATCCAGGTATTGGTATTAATAAAATTTGAAGAGTTGACCTCTGCCCTGACCAGTGTGGCTTGGTTGGCTGGGTGTCATCCCGCAAAGCAAAAGGTCGCTGGTTCCATTCCCAGTCAGGGCACATGCCTGGGTTGCGGGTTTGGTCCCTGGTCCAGGCAGCTGATGGATGTTTCTTTCTCACATCGACATTTCTCTTACTCTCGTTCTCCCTCCCTATCCCTCTCTCCAAAAATAAATAAATTAAATCTTAGAAAAAGAGTTGACCAATTAAAAAAATTTCTCATGTTTCAAATGAGTATTTTTTTTAACTTCACTAATGTTCAGTCTTTCCTGTCCACAGGCTATGTCAGTGAAGAAGGAAATCATGTACCCTCACTTGCCACCATAAAACCACGCAACTGGAGAAAATGCTCACGTGGGTAAATGACTATGACTATTACATACACTCACCTAACACACGGCAAATCTACCACAGACTGTGATCGGAAAACTATTAATTATGTGCATATATGGGGAAAACCTGAGAAGTCCAAGAGGGAAGCTAAAGCTGAGGCAGATCTAGTTAGATTATAGAAAAACAGAGAAATAAAAATTACCCAAATCAAGACAACCCTATAGAAGTTATAAAGATTCTAAAAGAGAGTATTCTGAACAACTCTATGCAACCCAATTAGACAATATGGTTGAACAAATGTCTAAAAAGACACACAATACTAAACTGACCCAAGAAATAGAAAACCTGATTACACTCATAACAAATAAAACATTTCAATTAGTAATTAAAATTCTACCCACAAAGAAAAGCCCAGGATCAGATAGCTTCAAAGGTGAGTTCTATCAAACATTCAAAGAAGAATTAATGCCAATCCTTCACAAACTGTTTTATTGGGTTGGCCAAAAAGTCCATTGATTTTTTCCATAAAACAAAAAACATTTTTTAATTTTCATCAACAACTTGATTGATTTGGATATTTTGTGTATGTCAGCTATCTCCCACTATTGACTTCTAGTGGGTGGAGGCCCGGGTGCTGCTAAACATCTTCCAGTGCATAAGACAGCCCCATAGCAAAGAATTACTTGGCCAAAATGTCAACAGTACCAAGAAACTTCACAAACCACTTTTGACACATTCGCTCAGTCACAGCACCTTCTCCATACACTACACAGATCTTTTTTTTGTTTCAGTTGCATTTTTACCTTTCTTGAAATAATAAAGCATAATATGCTGAAAATATTGCATATCTTCTTCCATCTTCAATATTTATATGGCTGCACAAAATTCACCAATTTTGATGTTTTTTAAAATGCACTCTGATATGACAGGTGTCACAATACAATCTAACAAAATTGTTCTGAATGAAGTTAAAGACAGCTAAGCACTACTAGAGCCATCTTATGGAAAAGACTAAATGAACTTTTTGGCCAACCCAATAAAAAATAGAAGTGGAGGAAACATTTCTCAACTCATTCTGTAAGGCCAATACGAGGAGGGACCCTTCCAAAAAAACCCAAGTATTACCTTCTGAAGGGCAGGCCCCTTTGCAGTACAGACTTCCTCCACTAGGTGAGTGTTCTGGGAACCCATCTGTATCAATGTGCCAGCTGGCATTGTTGTGAGAGGCTGCATTTGGCTTAAGTGAATTTTTTTGAAGACTCTTTCAATGCATTTACCTATTTCATGATGGGTGATTTATGAGTGCACCTGCCCACACCGCACTGAGTGTTCAGTTTTTCACAAAAAATGGCCTCACACCAAAAATGGCCCTACCCTCCCTATTGACTCAATCTTACCCCAAGTGGCTGTTTTTGTTTGTTTGTTTTCCCAGATGAATAAAGTCCTCAAAGGGAAACATTTTGCCAATGTGGAAGAGGTGAAACAAAAAATGGCAGAAACACCAAAAGGCATCAAAATTGACAAGTTCAAAAACTGTTTTGAGCAAGTGGAAAAGAGTCTTGATAGGTGTATTGCATCAAATGGAGAGTACTTTGAAGGTGATTGAAGTTTAAACATGTAAGAATAAATACACAATTTTTTATAAATAAGTTCAGTTTTTTTGGTCCCCTCTCATATTACCCTGCTACAAAGTCAGATAAAGAAGTTCCTAGAAAACTACAGATCATTATTCTCATGAATAAGGACACAAGAATCCTCAACAAAATGATTAGCAGAAGTATATAAAATGAATTAGACACCATGACTATGTGGGACTTATCTGAGGATTCAAGGTTTAATATCTAAAAATCAATAATGTAAAAAAACATATTAATAGAATAAAAGACAGAAATACGGGATCATCTCAGTAGATACATATTTTTAAAAAGCACTTAACAAGACCCAGAACCCATTCATGATTTTCTTAAAAAATCTCATCAAACTAGGAATAGAAGGCGACATCCCTCCCGAAGAGCTGTAGAAAAACCTACAGTTAACATCATACTTAATGGTGAAAGACTGAATCCTTTTTCCCCGAGGCTGGGAAGTTCTTGTAGTTAACCACTTATGTTGAACATTGTATTGGAAGTTCTTGCAACAGGTCAAGTAAAATTAATTGAAAGTATAGAGATTGGAAATGGAAAGAAAGACTCTTATTTGGAAATGGCCTGCTACTGTAAGTAGAGAATCCTAATGATGCTGGGAAAAAGAAGCAATTGATAGAGGTATATTAGGCAGAGAATAGATGCGATTGGTTGGAAATAGCTTTCATCATCATTAGTGACCTTCACAATCTGAAGCCACATGCCTCTTGGTTACAGGGTCTCCTGACTTCAGAATTTACCAAATATTTGACTCTTAAGTTAATGAAGTTCTGTGTACAAAAGCAAAAGCAGATGTAGACTTGGGCCAATTGGTGAATACAGAAAGACATACAGAGATAGATACTTGAGTGGGTTGTTAAATTCTTTGAAAATTTTCTATTTAATTTCCTGTTTTAAGGATTGAAACCGAGAAAACACTTGTAGGCAGATTATATTCCCTGACTGTGTCTGTCACACACCAGGTGCTGGGGGCTCAAGCAAGCCGACCGGACACACGAAGAAAAACAAGAGTAGAAAGGGAAAAACACATTAATTTACTAATCTAAGTTTCTAGGAAACTCGTACAAACTGTGGCGTTAGGCATGAGGAGGGAAAGGAAAGCTTTTCAAGACCAGGCCAGACCGTTTGCGGATTCTACAGGTTAGAAGTCGCGATCTGCGCTGTTGTTCTCGTTTCCAGTGCAACCAAATGTATTTACACTGAATAAAACCGAATAGGAAAATGGGCTAAAAAACCATTCTGCGTCTGTTTTACAATACGGAATTACAGAACTTCAAGAATACACACACCTGATTATAAACTCCTCCTGGTGACAGCACAGTTGGATTAATTAAAAGCATCCCCAGAAAACTGTAAAACCACATGATTTACATAGTTCAAGAAACGAATTTTGTTTAAAAAAAAATCCCATTTCCCATGTACACATAAGAGGAATGAAAGTTCGGCATAACTCACCGTATTTCCAGGCCGCTAAACTAGCCTCGACCCTTCTGGGAAGGGCAGCCCAGCCGAGGGGCCACCCCCAGAGCTCCCAGGGCGCACCCGCGCCCCTCGCTCCCCCGCCGCCACCGCAGCCGCGTCCCAGGGGCCGCCAGGGAGCCCCAGCGACTCTTTCGTGTGGCCGGTGGGAGCCGTCGGTCACCTCTAGCCCCTTCCCCTCACGCTGTCCTGCCCCGCTGTCCTGTCCCGCCAGAGGCCACCGAAGGGGAAGGCAGCCCCGCTCCCCTTCTCCCAGGGAACTTGCCCTTGTCTGGCAGCCCCATCCAGACGCCACACGGCCCCGCGCCGACCCCATCCCACCTGGCCCGCCGCGCAGCGACCCGCGCCCGCCGCCGGGACCCGCACTTACGGCGCGGACGGGGCGACAGTGGCGCCGCGCTGAGCGGTCCCAAGTCCGACGCGGGTCGCTCTGCTTGGCCCGCGCCAGGCGCCGCAACTCCCGAGCGGAACTGCCGCGGCGTCTCCCGGGCAACCGGACGCTCAGGCCGAGCGGGGCAGGGCGGCTTCCGGAGCGGGTTTCCCCGGGGCCGCCGCAGAGGAAGCCCGCGGCGGGGGCTCACCTGCCCGTGGGTCACCTTCGGGCGAACCCAGAACCTCGGCGTGTGGCCGCAGCTGCGGTTTCTCCCTCGAGAACCCTCCGAGATGCTCGGAAGCGGCGCTCAGGAAACACCGCCTTTCCATGCACACTGTCACCGCACCAAGTCCCGTTCCGTTCCGAGGCTTTAGAGGCACTAAAAGTGAGCACGTGTAAGCGTGGAGCACAGGTCCGTTTTCACGCCTGGGCACAGACGCTCAGTTTGTCAGATCCTGTAAGAAGTCATGACTCTCCGGTCCTGTCTTATTTCCCAAATAATTTTCCAGCAGACTTCTGTAGGCTTTTCCGTGACAGGCAGCTATTAGGTGTGGGATTTTGCAACCGTTTTCATAATTCAGCAGGCATTGTGCTAGTATCCGGGGCTGGCAGAGTAAGAGGCATGTCTGACAGCCAGCGGGGAGCAAGTCGAGCAAACCATGTGATGAATGCTATACGAGGTAAATTGGAAATATATATGTTTTGGCAAAGTTTACCCTTGTTCCCAAGGTGAACTTAAACATACTGTTAATGAGCATGTCCATACTTGGATAAAATGCTCTCCATCACACCCAGATTTAGGATGTTCTGATTTCTCATTTTCCCTCAGAAGCGACTCTCCTTTTTCTCATCTACAATTTTCCATTTTCTTCATTTGCTTAGAAATACGCTCTAATCTCCTCCTATCTTTAGAAACTTTAACCAGAAACAACCTTTATCTCCTTCCTCCTCCAAGGCCAAATATATTTCCACAATACTCAAACCTACATCAACTCACATCTATCCATTTCTGTACCATTCCTGCCCTTATCATGCTGTAGAAAAATTTCAGTAAGGACACAAGTGACAACCCTACATACAAACTCAACAGCCCCTTTTCACCATCTTCTTGTTTTATCTCTGCAGTTTCCAAACCCGTTGATTACTAGAGCTACTTTTCTAAGCAGCTCTTCGCAATCGGGCCCACTCTAGTTCTCCGGCTCCCATTACCTGCTCTGTGCACCCTAAGCTCAGCTGCTCTCAACACAGCATTTCTGCATCTTATTCTGGCCTACAGCACCGGCTCTGATTTTCCCCTGCACTTGATGAACTCCTTTCATTTATTAATGACCCGGTTTGTATTTAACTTTCTTTAGAGAGGTTTTCCTTCTCCCAAAACAGAATTAAGTACAACTTTTTGTACCTCTCTTTAAATTTATCTTTATTTATCCAAATATGACCTTTGAATACTTGGAATGATAGCTTTTCCATCTTTTCTGCAGTCCCAGTAAAGTGTCTAGATACACTGTAAATGATTATTATTAAATGTTGGTTAATTACCTCACAAAAGTAAAAAAAAAAAGCCTTTGTAATGAATTTTAACTAGAATTAAAAAGCTTTTTTTAAAAGAAAAGATTTTATTTTTTGACAGAGAAGAGAGGGAGAGAAACATTTATGTGTGGGTTGCCTCCCATGCACCCTCTTCTGGGGAGGTGGCTGGCAACCCAGGCATATGCCCTGACTGGGAATGGAACCCACGACCCTTTGGTTTGCAGGCTGGTGCTCAATCCACTGAGCCACACCAGGTAGGGACAGATTTAATAAGCTTTAACTGTAAAGCTAATCTTATGCAAATCATTTTGTTTTTGTAACAAAATGCTTTGAACAAAGAAAATGCTTTTCAGAAAGGAAAAAATTAAGACAGGAATTTCTCTTGTTGCAGACAGTGAAAATCAGAATTTGAAGTCTAATTCCCTCTTGGAGAAAAGGATAAAAAAATGCTAGAGTATAGCATTTTAGAGGAGAGTGGACATACTGTATG
Source organism: Macrotus californicus (assembly GCA_007922815.1). Taxonomy (NCBI): domain Eukaryota; kingdom Metazoa; phylum Chordata; class Mammalia; order Chiroptera; family Phyllostomidae; genus Macrotus; species Macrotus californicus. The sequence continues at coordinate 50,708 of VMDR010004638.1, forward strand.
TGTTCTGTGTAATACATAGTTTAGCACAATAGTTAAGTGCCTAGGTTCAAACCCTCGCTTTACCACTTACCAGCTATATTCTTAGGCAAGTTATTTGCATTTTCTGTGCCTCAGTTTCCTCATCTGTAAAATGGCATTAACAATACTGTCTTCACTGGGCTGTTCTGGGGCTTCAGTGGGAGAACCTGTGTAAAGAATGTAGACTAGCACCTGGCACACAGACACGTGGATTGGGTACACGTTGTTACTACACTCCCTTAAATACTCTGTGTGCCCATTATTTTGTTCAGCACGCATTTGCATCTTTTTTCCAGTAATAGTAAAAACTGGTATCTGTCCTTTATTTCTTGGTCTCTACTGAAATCTGCAACATACCTGCACGATGAATGATGCCAACAGGCCCAGAAACAACTGATCTCACTCAACACCAAAATCTAAGAAAGTAGCTACCAAAATATTGAACTTGAACTTCAGTGAAGGTAAAACTGTTTTAAACATCTGAGTGATTCTCTTCTTTTTGAGTGAATGAAAATCCTTCGTCAAAAGTTACCAGGTGGAGTGCCCAAGTTTGCATGTTTCTGCATCTTCAAAGATTATTTTTCTGAGGCATGTGACCCTTGGATCACACTCAGAAACACTGATTTAAATTTAGTGTTGACCAGTGGTTCTCACACAGGGCTGTACATCAGAATTATTTTTACAACTTTATAAAAATACAGGTTACTGTGCCTCATCCCCAAAGATTGATTCTAGGGGTCTGTATCTTTTTAAAGCCCACAGGAAACATACAACCAGTTGTATACCTTATTTCCTGGAAATATCTGTAAGTGCTTGACAGTTAAATGTCATGGTTAAATTTTGCTGAGATGTGACCCTTTCTATAACTTACAGGACTTAGAAACTTGGAAAAACACTTGCCCAGAGAAAGGATCAACAACCTTGCCAATAAATGCCAACAACGGAATCTTGATTTCCCAAAAATCTGTCGAGTCTGTTTTTCAGCAAGTTGATGATGTTATACTGGTCAAGATGCACTTTTGAAATAGACATCAATTAATGCTAAGATTGGTCACAGTGGATTTGGGAAAAGTAATAAATGTACACACTGCTATGATTTTTAACAACTGTATGATTTAGAAGTTACATTTCTAGATAAGAAAACTGTTCTAGAGTCAAGTAAATTCCGCATGGTCACAACAGGCAGTGGTGTTAGAGCAGAACGGTGCTTTCTGGCCTCCGACCCAGTTCTTCCCCCGGCAGCCCCCAGGACTCTCCCGTCCTTGCTAACCCAGCCCCCCCATCTTGCCCTTTCCTCACCTGCAGAACGGCAGCCCCCAGCACTCTCCCCTCCTTGCTAACCCAGCCCCCCCAATCTTGCCCTTTCCTCACCTGCAGAACGGCAGGCAGCCCCCAGCACTCTCTCGTCCTTGCTAACCCAGGAGCCAGCATACTTTCTCTATAAAGGGTCAGATGATGAGTATTTTAGGCTCTGTGGGCCATACATTTTTTTGTGTGACCACTCAGCTCTGCCACTGTAGTGCCAAAGGAGCCACAGACAACACATAAGTGTATACCTGGTGTGTTCTAACACAGCTTTATTTACAAAAACAGGTGGCGAGTATGAATGGGCTGAGGAGTATCATTTGACCACACCTATTCTAACCAAACAACTGTGAATGTTTAATTGATTTTCCTAATCAGGAAGCTTAAGATTCTACAAATAGACCTCCTTTTTTTCTTATGTTGGAATATTACTTATGAAATTTAGATTAAAAAAAAGAAGATAATCTGAGGAACCAGAATGAACACTTAAGGATTTAATGCAGAATATAATTAAAATTTTTTCTCAGTGTATTTTAGTTTTGCTATATATAGATTAAGACAGGTAACAAGCTACTATACAACAGCATGTTAAAAAACATGTTTATTTTACACTATGTACAATCAGGAACATATTTAAAAATATTATCAATTAAAACAAATGAAGACCATAAATCACAATTTAATTTGTTCTTAGTGTATATACTCACATTAAAATATAAAGACCATATACCAAAAAAGAGCCAAAAGTGTGCATTTTGCTAAAATTTGGTATATACATATTCCACTGGAAAAAAGCAATCAAAAATGACTTTAACCAAAACTAAGTTCCTGTGATGTATAGTAACCATTATATTGTTTATATGAGGTAGTAACTAAATTATTTTGGCCATATGTTAATACTCTAAATTAAAAAAAAAATGAAAATCATCATAAAACAAGGCCAACAAAACTAAGAATTCCACTAGAAATTTGAACCATTTCACTCTCTGGAATGTCACAGTTCTTCAGTGTGATTGTATGAAATGTCTAGTGTGGACTGTTCTGTAACGCTAATTTATTCTTTGTGCACACTGTGGTGCAGACACAACTGCACGGCTACACCATGGCACCGCTACCCCGTGACCTGAAATTTTTTCAAAGGTATTGTTTTTAAGCACAGACACGCAATCTTACAGGATTCTGCTTAAATATAAAAAGACCAGTTACTACAACAGGTGGTTAATCTGTTTGTTTCACATAGAAAACAACCCAAACACATTTAGAAAAGATGTTGTGAGGCCAAACGCATATCGACAGGGTCACAGCTTACTGTCGGGACTCAACACATCACGTATCGATATGCTGTGCAAATAGAAACCAGTGTACTTGCATTAAAATTAAAAACAAGATTATAAAATGATTACAGCCTCCATTATAATTTTAAAAGTTACAAGATTTATATTCATATTACTAAATTACATATAATAAAAATACAATAGTGTTCAATGTCCTGTTTCATTGCCAGCATCCCGTTTTGTAATTGTCACACCCAAAAGTATACTAAAGAATTCTTAAAATATTAACCCCATTTGCATTTTCATCAACATTTACAACATTTACAGATAAGACACTTACTTGTACATCTCATAAAAGTACATTATCTACATAAATTCTTAGTGTATGTCTTCAGCAATATGAAGTTTCACAGAAAAATACTGCCTATATGTACAAAGATTACATAACAATGAATTAAGCACTTGTGTGGTTCAATATGCTAAATATATCCATACCACTTAAAACAAAAATTTCCCCATCTTGTCTCATGCCAGAATAAATTACAAGTAAGTGAAGGCAGGTGACTGCGGCTTTGTACAGCTTCAAGCATCCGTTAACGTTGCGGCGGTAGTGTTCTCTCTTTCTAGAGTTAACTGTCAAAGCACAACATTTCTCAGTAACTGTTTTCATGACCCGCCAGGATGTATAAATTGCTATGTGCTGTGGGGTTATCAGTTGGCCTACTTTCCAAAACCACGACCCTAAAAGTAATAAACAAACAAACAAATAGATAACAAAATAAAGTTATTCTTGAAAACTAAGTTAGCTTACGTTTTCCACTGCTTCTTCATTACATGCCTCTATTAATGCTGCCTATTTGATTTGTGGACAGAACTCACTTGTAAATCGCTGGGATTACAGAGCCAGGTTTAGCTCAGAGAAGTTAGCTTTGCTATCAACTACCTCCCACCTCTCTTAGGATAACTTGGAGGAACTTACTAATTTACTAAAATTTATAAAAACAATTTGTAGTTTAAAAGTCAGAAAGTAAATCAGAATAGAACCTCAAAATCCTATTTGGAACTAAAATAAAAAAGTTTCTGCTTGTTGCCATACGGTACTTCTTCTTTCTCATGCTGGAAATTGCCTAGATAGTATGTTTAATACAAAACTATTATTGACAGATCTATACATTTCTGTTTCTTGGAAGGTCAGGCACATTCTCAAAGGCTTTAAAACCTTGACTTGTGAATCCTAATTGTTTAAAAAATATAACATTGAATCTATTACTATAGAAATTTCAATTCTCTTGAAAAAGAAACTAGTTTCATATTGAATTTATAAAGCACTACTTAGTACTATGCATTTAATACAACCCCTTTCATACCTGTCAGATCCAAGCAGTCTGAAAATTCTTGTGCTATCTGAAATTTCTTGTGTTACCTGTTCAATTAAAACATAAATTTAATTTCTGAAAAAGACAAAATTTTATATGGGCATTTAATTTATAGTGCTATGGAAAAGACATAATTCCTATAACAGAAATAGATACCTGCACAGCTGTGAATTTGTTAACTCAATATATTGGTGCATCAATTTGTTAGTTTAGAAAAAATGTGGCTAACTTTGAATTAATCATAAAATATGAGAGTAGGAAAACCATTTACTTGTTAAATTACAAAACTCAAGGAAATAACTTAAAAGCAAAGTACCCAGTCTGTTCTGTTTATCAGAAACCTTTTGTCAGTTACGTTAATCGCAAGCCACTTGGGTCTGGTCCTTTTACTTGAAGGGGCTGCGGGAGCTGTGACAAGGCACTAGGTATGTAATTTGTTGCAAACAGTTCTGCCTTCTGCAAAATGGGGCAGCAAATATCTGCCCTGCGGTAGTATCTTGCGATGTTCTTACTAAGTGCTGTGGGTATAATGCCTAGGTAAGTAAGTGCTCCACAGATGCCGTTCTTTCCCATCGCTTCCCCAGTCTCCCGAAATGACATTTCTTATGGAATACGTCCTCACTGTCACCAGCTGGGGAGTTAAGAATAAGTCTACAGGAGGAAGGGAAATTCACTGTTTATTGGTTACTGAATGGAAACCATTTCAAATTATAACAGCAGTAAATTCTCACCAAAATTTGGTAGGCTGAAGAAGCAATTTGATTTTGAAATTAAATTTATTCCATCAGTACTGCTACAATTAGTTATTATAAAAAAGCCAGTGGTTCTTAACTTTCTTTGTATCCCAGTACACCTGAAGGACACAGAATGTAACATGATCACTTCAGTAACAGTGGCTAAGCACGTCGATCTCAAGGTATTCTGGGGTTTGCCTACTAGGGGCGTATTCAGTACGGGCTGCTTGTGTAATCTGAGAAAAGCCTGCTGGGTGATTACTGGGTACAAGCTCTTTTTCTTCTCTTTAAAGCCACTCTCTATCTACATCCTGCCTCAGAAGCCCTTCTTTCTCTTCCTAGTGTTTAGTAGCTGTTGACTCTTCTTACCTCCCTGCTCGATTCCCTCAGGTAATTTTTAAGTACCTTCCTGAGAAATGCCTCTCTTGTGGGAATTCCTTCCAGATACATATTAGCAGCAACCTTTCTTGACTACTTACATATGCCAGGCAGTATGTCAAGTACATTATATGCTTCCTTTCATGTAATCTTTTTTTTAAATAAAAAAGTCAACTACAGTTGACATTCAATATTATTTTTAATTAGTTTCAGGTGTACACCTTCCATTTTGTCTTAACAAACCTATGAAGTCAGTACTATTTTGTTATCCTCAATTCACAGATGAAAAAATATAGGCACTTCAACTGAAGAAAAGTTAAGTGATATGCCAGGACCACACCGTTACCAACGTGGCAAGCTGAGACGTGAGCTTGGGTGTCGTGACTCTGGGACCCAGGCTCACCGTCACCAGGCTAGATGGTTTACTTCATCAGAAGATGTGCTCTGAGCGTAATTAATGGCAATTCAGGACATAAATGGGCTATTTCCTTGTTTGAGGCTTGGGGTACTGGAAGAAGTTTTGATGATTTTACTTGCCTACAACATTCCGGGGGGCAAGTAGGACGTCTTGTTAATGATTATAACCCCAGCACTCTGCTATAAATGTCAAACTGAATCGAGTATGTCTCATGACTTGGAGTTCAATTATTCCTGGAGTTAAATTAAGGTAGGAAGGACTCAGATTATACAGCTAAAGGTTAATAAAAGGTAATAAGGTTAAAAAAAAGGGGTGCCCTGGCTTGTGTGGCTCACTGGACTGAGTGCTGGCCTGTGATCCGAAAGGTCAGTGGTTCGATTCCTGGTCAGGACACATGCTTGGGTTGCTGGCCGGGGCCCCAGTTGGGGGCGTGTGAGAGGCAACCTATGTTTCTCTCACACATGGATCTTTCTGTCCCTCTCTTTCTCCTTCCCTTCCCCTTTCTCTAAAAATAAATAAATAAAGTATTCAAAAATAAAAAGGGGATAGAAGCAAAGAATCTTATAAGTATCAAGTGAATAAGGGTAACAGAAATTGGAGGCAAGGAGTCTTCCATAGAAATGTAGAAACCTTTGCTTATAGCAAAGGTCATTATTTCTGAAATATTAAAAAAACTAAAAGACAAAGTAGAAAGGTGCCTCAAGACAGAGAGCGCCAGGTGATGGCAGGAAAGCTGAGACAAAATCATAGTCAGCTTACTTTTAGCAGTATTAGGAAGTTCTTGTGCTGAATATAAGGGATTATCTGGAAGCACATGAAACAGGCACTAAAATTGTCTGTGAATGGGGAAAGAGAGGTGGCTACAGAGTATGTGCTATTAATTTATCACCAGACTAATGCTGTAAATAATAGTGAAGTTAGCAAATCAAGTATTCCTTGTATCAATTAGAAATTTCCTAAAGTTAAATAAAACTGTTTGATAATGTTTCATGATCATTTAATGGATGCAATTTTTAAGATGACTTACCTCATTAGATCTAAAACTTCTACCTTGCATTCCGTGTTTCCAGAAAGCTAGCACACTGTCTTGTAGGCAAACTAGCAGGCAAGAACAGCTCAGTTACTGTTACTAGTACAAAAGTTCAACTGACAAGCATCTTTTCATCCCTCTCTTTTGCATAGCATTATTTCAACTAATAACTACTGTCAGCCACTCCATATTTATATGGCATCTTTACCTTTGAAATAAACAAAATATTATATATAACTTATTTATTCATCTTTTTGGCAAAAAATTTCACTAAAAATATTTGTTATAGAAATTTGATTAAAAAAATGTTTATCCTGTTTTGAATCCTGGCTATGTGTTTTTAAGTATAGATTACATTTTAACATCTTGAGCAGATGTCCCCTAAAACTGAGTTCTTATTATCACCAGCATGTGCTTGTTGGGAGAGATGTTCTAGTTGGAGGAGTGAAAACAGAACCAGGAAGAGACAAGTGAAGTACCTGTGTTTGGCCCACCTTCTGCCAACACACCCACAAGCAAACACCGTGTCTAGTTAAGCACTGAGTTCACTGTCACCCCTTTTCCCTAGCACTACCTCATAGGTGATCACTTCACCTTAGTTTTCCTGAGTGGAATCACTTCAGAATACTAATTTTGTAAGAAATTCCTTTTCAGAAAAAACTTGTCAAACAAAATGTAAGAACGGTAGGAAGGTAATTCCATATACTACTTAAAACTCTCTGATCATCAGATAGAAGCCAAAAATACAATAGAGCATTCTAAGTACTAAATTTTAAAGTGCTTAGAGGAAAACTACAGGGATCTAGAGGAAATGGAACTTCATAACTATGTTATGAAAAATAAGTAGTTTTTGAAAGCACAAAATCTGTAAAGATAACATTATTTATACTGCATCACAGTTACTAAACTACTTTAGAGACTGTGTAAAAGTGAAGACTGATATGGACCTCATATCCATTCTATCC
>VMDR010004639.1:0-58155 GCA_007922815.1 Macrotus californicus
AAACAGTCCTCACACCTGATTTCCATACACACTTCATTTTATTTTTTCATCTTGGTACCTTTAATATAGTTAACTTAAATATTACAACTCTTCATGCTGGCTGAGGAGTAGGTAGTTAAAATTTTCCTTAAGAAGAAGGTATTCTGCCCTGACTGGTGTGACTCAGTTGGTTGAGCATCTTTCTGCAAAGCACAGGTTGCCCTTTCGATTCCCCTTCAGGCCACAGGCCTGGGTTGTGAGTTCAGTCCCTGGTCGGGGCACTTGTGATCTCACATCAGTGTTTCTCTCTGTGTCTTTGACCCTCCCTTCCCATCTCTCTAAAAGTAAATAAATAAAATCTTTAAAAAGAAAAATGTGTCCCTTTTAAGTCATTATGTTTATTATGTATAATACAGTAAGTGTAAAATAGTAACTTATAATAAATCATGAATTATTAATACAGTAAAGCATAGTAATATGATTTGTCGTATATAATGCTAACACTCTACTGATGAAATGTAATCTTTTTTGAGATTCAAAACTCATTTGGCATTTTCCTGCCTTTCAGTATCCATATTTCAGCTCTCACCTATGTTATCATGGGATAAGAAGTAAACATGCTTTCTAATTTTGGATTCTAGATATTATAGACAGGATGCATTTTTTATGGTGAAATCAATGTTGTTGTAAGCAGTCTATTAAAAAGGCTTTTAAATGAAATCAAAAGGCAATGAAAACAGAGACTTCCTCAGGTGCGGAAATGTTAGTGTGCAGAATTATAAAGCACAATGGCTTGACTTTAGGTAGCGGGCATACAGTGCAGTATATAGCTCATGCATCATAGAAATGTACACCCAAAACCTATATAATCTTATTAACCAGTGTCACCCCAATCACTTAATTAAAAATAGAAACAGAGGTATGGATAAGTGGAAGAGACTGACAAGTGAGAGAGGGGAGAGAGAGAGGGAAGGGGGCTGGATGAAAGAAGGTGAAGGGATCAGCCAAAGAACATGTGTGCATGACCCGTAGACACAGAAAACAGTATGGTGATGGCCAGAGGGAGAGGGGGGAGGGGGCTAGATGGAGGTGGGCAAAAGGGGGGAAATGGGGGCATCTGTAATAGTGGGAACAGTAGAAATAATGTAAAAAATATAAATTTTTATCTAGAATTATAAATGACTTCATGGGCACTACTAACTAAGGTTTGCAGGAAAAGAATTAATTGACTCATTTGACAAATTCTTACTGAGTGCCTACTACGAACGGGGTAATCTGCATTTTGTCATTGAATCTATGCAACAGTTCTCTGAGGCAGGTACCTTCATTTTGTGCTCCTGGAAACTGAGGTTTAGGGAGGTAAAGTAACCTGGCCAAGGTCACATAACTGATAAGGGATGCAGCCAAGACTCAAGCCTTAGTTATAGGGCTCTACAGCCCCAGTTCCTAACCCATGCTTGCCTGCCTCCTATTCTTCTGAATGGCTCAGTATCAGAGCAAAGGTGGGAACAGCTTCAGGTTCCTAAAGTGGACATGACTAGACCTGGGGGAGCAAATTAAAGTTTCACCTTACAGGTGTCAATCTCGAAAAAGAGAATCCTGGGTATGTTCTGATGGGTTAGCTCATGCAATGTGTTTGAGATTCAGGGGATTAACAAGTAGAGGCAAGTTGGTGGTGTCTAAAAGATTTTGCCTGAGCTCAGAGACAGACATCACAGCTAATTCCAACTGGAGGTTTCTGAATTCCCAGCGTTCTCATCCAACGTTTAGGTCAACAGAGGGAATGCTGTCATTGGGAGAATAGCTGGTCTGTGTATTTGTAGGTACAGGTTTACTGGTTGCATTCCATTCTGGAGAGGGGCTGATGGAACAGATAATGCCAACACAAAACAGAAGGCTGAGTCAGGCAGGGATTAAGTGAATAAGAGCATGGAGTAGAGAGAAGTGAACTGTGCCATGCTAAGGGGACAGGGTTTTCTTTATTTTATTTTTATTGTTGTTCAAATAAAGTTTTCTGCCTCCCCCGCCCCTGCCCCACACCTGGATTTTCTATTCTTGAAGTAGTGATAGACAAACCAAATAATTCAGAAAGGTATAGAAACAAGAATGTAGTGGAGATGGCCAGCCAATAATCCTCCCAAATTTATATCCCCCTTCTGGAGTTGTTGCTTGGAAGTGTCTACTCATCCAGGGACTTCATTTCCCAACAGACATCACATTTAGGTGGGGCCATGTGACTAGTCCTTGTTAAGACAGTATGAAGAGAAGGTATGAATTGCTTGCAGGACGAAGTGGTTAGGAACAGATGTTGCTGCCCCACAGTCTCTTTACCCACCTATAGGCCAAATGGAAAGGACCCAGGGGAGAGCAGAGCCCCAAGATGAAAGGAGCCTGAGCCCTAAATGACCGTGTGGCTGGGGTGTAACTGGAAATACACGCACTAGGCTATGTTATGAATTAGTGAAGCCATGGGGATTTGTTTTTTTCTGTTATGAAACTATCAAATATTATAACGTCACATTACTTCATGCAGAATCATCAACACCCTCAACAAACTGGTGAAACTATGATAGTGTAGAAAATGGTAATTGATGCAATCAGAAAGGAATTTTACAGTATGTCCAATTAATATTGAATAAAGGAAACTTTTGTATTGCTGCATATGTTCAAGGTGAAAAAGAAATGATAAAAAGCATGAAAAACAATAACATGACATAAGACGGGAGAAATTAAACCCAATATTTTAGTAATCAGAATAGATGTGAACTGCTCAAAGTCATACATCCAAAGGTACAAACTCAGATTGATTGAAGCTCTAAACCTAAGTGTGTTTTGTTTGTAAGAAACATACAGAAAAAATGTTAGACACGATCAAAGTGTGTGTAATGATATTTATATGACACAAATTGAATTCAAGATGAACAGAATCGGAAGGGACAAAAAGTGATATTCTACGCTGACCAAAGTAACAATCCATTAAGAAAGTGACAGTTAGGAACCTTTATCTAGTGAGTAAAGCTTCAGAATATATTAGGAAAAGGATAGGATCATAGGGAAAAATCAGCAAATCTTCAATCACAGCGGGAGATTTTTCACACTCTTCTCTCTGACAAACCATACAATTCAAAGAAATAATAAAAAGGTGAAGGATCTGGAGCACACATTCTCAACACACATGACTAGTTATAAACCCTGTAGTTAAATAGGTCATTCTGACCACGTAATAAGTTGGCCTTATGGACCTCATTAAAACCAGAAATTATTAACAAAGTTAATAGTCTTACCTCTCATATACTTGCAATTTGTTTTGAAAAGTACCTTTAATGATTCATGAGTTAAAGGGAAAAAATCAATGTCAAAATTCCAAAATATTTAAATCTGAATAATAATTAAAGCATTGTTCTAAAGATGGACTTGAAGAAAGACACTTGTAAGGTTTTTGCAGTTTGGGTTTCCCGAGAGGAAGATCTGAAGACAGAGTGTAGTGTGAAGAGCCCTGGGAGTCAGCACCCCCAGAGGGCAGTGAAGAAAGCAGAATTTAAAAGAAGTCCGTCTTCGATGTAAGACCAACGACGATCTCAGCTGACTCAGCAGGGAACTCTGGAGCTGTAATGCCCTTCAGTGTTGGGCCCAGGTGGCCAGACGTGATACTGTTGCATCTATTAATCATTGGATGTGGGCCACCCTAGGAAGGGGGCGTGACTTTGCACAAGGCGATGAGCAGCTGAGGCAGCCCCTGAAAAGTCTGGCAGCTGAAGTCTGTCTGCAGCTGGGACCACAAGTTCTTCGTTAAAGAGGAGTCTCACTGGTGTATTGCAGTGTCCTCTCTAAGCCTTGGTACATTTATTTAAAAATAGGAAAGATCCAGAATAGTGCACTATGCTTTTAACTCCAAAAGCTGGAATTATAAAATAAACCCTAATAAAATCCCTGGAATGAAATAAGATAAAAGCAGGTATTTGTAAAGTAACAAAGAAAATTTTCTTAATGTCAAATGTTTTCCAGCTATTTTTTAAAATATGAATTATTTAGACAGACTTTGGAGAAATGCATTCAAGAATTATAAAAAAGGAAGAGGCAATAAATATGTAGAAATGATCATTTTGGTGGTATAGAAATGAAAAAGGTGACATTTAGAGAAGAAGAACACAAAAATAACCATCCGTGATGCCATATAAACTTTATGCCAAGGAACTTCAAAACCTTGGTGAGTAAGTTTCTAGGAAAATATAAATAACCTAAGTTGGACCAAAGGGAAAAATAAAATAGAAGAAATTGGGTCAAAGAATAATCAAAATAACCACACACCTCCTTAGAAGGGCAATGGGGCCAACTATTTTTGCTAGCACTACCAACTCTTGACAGCTATTTCCCATATTATGTAAACCTGTTCTAAATCTAGAAGGAAGTGGAAAGCCACGCTGTCATTTTATAAGGCCAGCATCATTCTGTTACAAAAACACAAAGGCAGCAGAAGAAATGAGAACTGTATCTCACTTAGGAGCACAGATAGAAAAAAATGTAAATAAAATATAGCCAAATAATTAATTTCCAGTTCCCTTTATTTCAACTCATCAGCATCTCCACTACTTCCTGTTCCTTGAAACATTTTCTTCACGTGGCTTTTGTGTTTCCCAGGTTTTCCTCCTATTCCTTGGCTGTTATTTATCAATATTCTTTGCTGGTTTTGCCTCATCTCCCCAACTTCTTGAAATAGGAGTGGCTTGGACTCAGTCCTTACCCTTCACTGTCTACACTAACTTTCCTGATAATCTCATACTTCCTAATGGCTTTACACATATGTATGTGTGTGTAGTAGAAAAATAATGTATTAGGATTCGCCATAGAAACAGAACCTATGGGATTTTATATGTATATAAAGTTATATATTTGTATATTTTACATATAAAAATATTTATAAAGAGGTTTATTATAAGGAATTGACTCATGCAGTTATGGAGGCCGACTAGTCCCAAATCTACTTATTCGGCAAACTGGAGACCCAGGAGGGCCAATGGTGTAATTTCATTCTGAAAACAATCAGCTCTGCACCCAGGAAGAGCCAATGTTTCAGTTTGTGTCCAAAGGCAGGTAAAAGCCAGTGTCCCAGTTTGAACAGTCAGGCAGAGACTCTCTCTTATTCAGCCTTTTGTTCTATTCAGACCTTCAACTGATTGTATGGGGCCCACCCACATTAGAGAGGTGCCATCTCCTTTATTCAATATGTTGATTCAAATATTGATCTCATGCAAAAACACCTTTGCAGATACATATGGAATAATGTTTGATCAAGTATCTGGGTATCCGGGACCCAGTCAAGTTGACAAATAAAATTAATCATCACAGATAACAACTTCCAAATTTCTATATATCTTCAGACTGGACCCACCCCTGAAATCCAGAACTTGTATATTCAAAGGCCTGCTTATTACATCTACTTGGGCATTTAAGAGGCATCACAAATGTAACGTGTCCAAATGAAGTTCCCAGTTTCCTCCCATATACCTGTTGGTTGCACGTTTCAGTTAACAGCAACTCTATAATTAATGTAGGCCCCAAAACACTGATCTCAGATCAAAACTGCCAGCAAGTCCCACGGCTCTACTTTCACAATATATCCAGACTCCAACCACTTCTACTACGACCACCCCGGTGCAAGCTACTATCATCTTTTGCCTGGAGTTTTGTAATACTCTGCTTCCTACTTTGTCTTCCTACTTCAGTCTTCCATCCCTTGGGTCTGTTTCAGTGCTGCAGCTCCAGTGATCTTATCAAAAGCAAAAGTCAGATTAGATCACCTTGACTCAACAACCTCTGATGACTTCAGCTTTCACTCAGAGCAAAGGCCAATGTCGTATTCAGTGTCCATGATTCCACCTTGTCAGGCTCTCCGTCCCTCCCCCGCGGTCACCCTGACCCCTCGCTCTTGCCTGGACATGCCTTCATGCTCCTACCGCAGAACCTCGGCACAGCTGCTTCCTCTGCCTGCATCACTCTTTTCCGAGAGAGCTTCATGCTTTGCTGAAATCCCACTTTCTCATAAAGCAAGACTTCAATTTCTTTGACAATAACCTAATTTTAAAAGAAGACTCTGTTTATGTATGACATAACTAAAAAAATAGTAAAGACAAAAAGCTACCAATTTTTTTTTTAAGCTTTTGGATTCATAGGCCCTATCAGCCAGAGCTCACTCCCCTCTGGGCGTGTGTGGGTCATATTTACTTCTTTAGGTTCACTGAAGAAGTAACTACATTCGTGTCACTGCCCCTCTTCCCCTCAACTTGTAACTCTGGAAATAGCAGAATCTGGCTTAGAAGAAGAATCTAAAATGCTGCAATAGATTTTTCTTTTCTTAAGGCAATGTGACTAAAAAAAAAACCAAAACACTACAAACAAATATAGTTCCAAGAAGCTGTGGAAATTGACAAAAATTACCCATAGTTTAAAAATGGACTCAATTTCTCACCTACATCATAATCATCTGTTGTCTATGAGTAGATGTTGGCATTCTGTACAACTTACATCTGATGATCAGTTATTTAGTTAATATCTACCAAGAAGTGGCCTCATGAAATAGTTTTTAAATTTAGCCAGAAAAAAAAAAATAGCACCATTAATGATGGCCTTGACATTCAGCAAAGCCAAATTAAGCAGTCAGTCTGACATTGTATAGACAGTCTGTTACAGAGCCTCACACCCGGTGGATGTTCGATAAGCATTAATTGCCTGGCTGACAATGAGCAGCTACACATCTGCCTGTTACAGAAACTGAAGTGGTGGAATAAATAGAAGGTTGATTTGAGATGTTCTTTGGGATAGGACCTTGTGAGCACCAGAAGATGTATGGATTTTGGTTTTTTAAAAATTAATCAGGCTTTATCATTTCCTTTTAAGTGAACACAGTCATTAAAAATAGAATTCCCTTTGTCAATTTAAGGTGAAGTACCAGTTAATAGTGGTAGTGGCCAAATGTTTTTTCCTTTTTAAATGGAAAGCTGAGAGCCTCTAAAGAATCAATGTCACATTCCCTTTTAAAGCATTTGCATCAATGCCAGAGAAATTATTAACATTTCAGATTCAATGACTGTTATTTTCATTAGTGTGCTGATAAGGCTCTGTGTTCATTGTAGTGAATGGAGAATGGTGAACTCTGGTCTGCATTTTATTCTTTCATTTAAACTGATTCACTTTTACTGAATATAAATACTACAAAGCTAGAAAAATATTTATAATGTAATAATAGTAGCTGGCTTTTTATCTTTTACTCTGTGCAGTCATTGTGCTAAGAAGCTTTTTCTCTGTATTTGTTTCAAGTGTGTGTTGAAAAATTATTTCACATTTTCTGCCACATCGCTTTTATGCCTTTGAAATGACAACTTTTACACTGTTGTATTTAAAATCACAGTTTTACTCATGCTTATTTAATTGCAGTGACAAAGTCAACCTTAGCTTCCTCTGAAGGAACAAGAACACATGTTTGAAGAATAATAAAGCTGATGAAAATTTTCAACCTTTAGAAATGGATCATTGAGCAAGGACAGATGTTTTATAAAAGAGGGGCAAGACAGCTGATCATGTGAATCTGATGAATTGGTGTGCGGCATTATTGGGATCTGTAGATATGCCTTGTTTCTGTTTATAATTTTTACAAAGACTGATTCAAAATGAATTGTCCACACTGTGGGATGATCCAGATGCTTGTTGAATCAGTTGCTTTTAATTAGCCCATCTGATGTTGATTGGATTCGGGATTTGCATGCTTGGATTCCTGAAAGACTGAATTACCAGCATTCTTCTCATTTAGAGACTTGTGATTCTAAGGCGGAGAGAGGTTTTCCTATCAAGTCGTTCTTCTCGCTTTAAAAAATATATGTATATGCTCATACGCATTTTCACGGGATTAAAAGAATTTCTTTTAGTTACTTTTGAAAGGTATTTGAACTCTTGTGGATTATTCTTCAACACGTTTCCCCCTCATTTTGTATGACGTGGAGACTTTTCATGTAGTCTGCATGGACAAATGTTTTTGCAAAAGGAGTAGCATGAGGGACAGACCGAACACTTCGTATTGAACTGGCCTGCTCTGCCTGGGATCCCGAAGGTTCCAGTGAAGTGGTTGCTTAGTAACTAATGGAGTCAGAAGGAACAGTGTATTAGCTGGGGCGCTTGCCCTCATCTGTGCGTGCCTAATAACGGGGAGCGGCTCCAGCCTGTGTTGCCTGACTCGCAGCTGTTAAACCAAAGTGATGAATAAAAGGAAAAATTGCAGAGAGATTGCACAGCTGCACTGGAGCCTGTATTTATAGTCTTACACACCTTCTTTTATGTTAGTATGTTGAAGAAAAAGATATTAAGAAGAGGAAGTTAAAAATAAAGAGTAACTATTGATATTTGTTTGGGGTTAAAATTTTAAGAGTGATTGTTTTTAAATTGAATTTATGGGATGACATTGGTTAATAAAATTACATATGTTTTAGGTATACACAGTTTTATAATAGAGTAGAATAATAACTGATAATCGAGGTGATTTTGCGCTATTATCTTCAACATTGGTCCAGAAGGTTCTCTGTAGAAGAGTGGTAACAGATTTTGTGTGGCGGTGCCATGATTTCTGGAACAGACATGGCATGTCCTAGTGCTTGTACATGTGCATGCTTTGTGACGCAGGGCTGGCTCATCTGTCACTTTACCATGACAGACATAGTGACTGGATTCTGAGCACTCTCACTTGAGCCTGAAAGTGGCCTCCCAGCTCTCAGCAGGGCCCCAGGCAGCTACTGCCAACATTAGATTGGGCGGGCATGCCGCTGCCTTGTCATTCTTTGGGGCAAACTGAAATTCCTTAGGAGCTCCCACTTTCTGAACCTCATAGGCATGGGTCTGAGAGATGTGTGTGAATAGCAGCTCCGAGGTGGCCACACAAAATTCCTCTTCAGGAAAATATCAGAAGGAGATGGACCACGGCATGTCAACCAAAGTAATTGGAAAGAAGGAGGTGGTGTGATGGATTTGCCTGAAGGCTCCTGCCACTGCCACCATCTAAGAACACAGGATGACTTACTCCTTCAAAGGCTTCACTCTTGAAACCATGAGACTTCCCTTAACTTTTATTTCTGAATCAGGAGCCACCCCTCTCATCCTCCTGAACTGGGGGATCAGTCTTCCCTTGTTGGGACTTGGAATCAGGTCTTCTGCCTGGACTGCAGGATTTCTAGAGTATGCTTTAAGCGCTAACATGTTATGACTCAGAGAATTTGGAATAAGTGCTCTTTCTAATAGGAAACTTGAGAGCTGTTACCACATATGGGAAAGGCTGTTGGACAGAAAACACAGCGAGTTTATTGACCTACTAGGGCCAACAGTAGAAGGTTATCAGGAGGGTCATTATAATTTCATATTCTGAAGGTATTACTAATTCTTTGCTTTCTCATGTGAAATATTGGGTGTCTCATCACTTCAGGTGGTCAGATATGCAAGGTGTGCTGCAAGGGGCGGAGGACCGACTACAGCCGTGCCTCCATGTCAGTGTGCATGTGGGTCACCTGGAGCTCTTGTTGAACCCTACCTTCCCATCCGGTAGGGATGAGGTGGGCCTGAGACTCTGCAATTCTAACCAAGTACCCAGGTGATGCCTATGCTGCTGGCTTAGGGACCACACCTAGAGTAGTAAGGGGTCATTGATCTTTAAAGTCCCTCCCAGTTTTCAAATGCCATTTACAGAAGAGAAGCTAGAATTTTAGTCATGATACTTAAAAGACACCCACTCACCTTTGATGAGTCACATAAGGGCCTCTTCTGTCTCTTACAAAATTCCCTCTGAATGCCGATCAGATTTTAAACAACCCAGAATCCCTCACTCTGCCCCCTCAGTTGCTCCAACTCTTCTTTTTCTCTTTAGACTTTCAAGCTTTTTGATATTACTGTCCTCTAAAATTGTTTTTTCTTTATAGCTGCTCCCCCTCATTTATGCAGGCTCTGTGTCACATCTGCTCAGTCACTCCTTCATGCAGGCCCCAGATTCTGAGGATAGCTGTCCGAATGTGGGGAGCCCAGGTTTGGTCTTAGTCAGTGCAGCCTTAGATTTTGAAAGACAGACTAACAGGCCTCCCTCTACTCAGGAAAGATTCATTCAGTAATGGCTTATCAAATATATTCAGTAAGGAAAAGTGAAAGTGCCATCCTTACATACCTGAAAGATATTTAAAGATAAAAGGATGGACTTCTTCATGTGGTGGGCAGTCGAGTGTTGAAATCCCACACCCAAGGGGTATAGCTGTAGATTGGAAGTCGCAGGAGCACCAGAGGAGTGAGCAGAAGCCACAGGGTCTGAGAGGCTGGCCCGAGGCGGAAGCCAGATGTGCAGTGCCATTTTCCAGAATACGTGACAAGGAACAGGATAAATATCATTCCTGTATGACCTGACTTCATGATGGGCAGCAGACTCTGGCCTTCGCACTCACTATATCCTTAGCTAAGAAAAAAAAAACAAACTTGTTCTGTGTCTTTTTCCATTCCACTCTCCCCCGGAAGGCCCCCGTAGTTGACACATGGCTGCATTCAGGAGGAAGAGGATGCTAAAGGGAAACAGCAAAACCCTAACCACACTGGCTGTGCAGGGTTCATTGTCACCATGTAGTTAATTTAAGGAGCGACCGTGCCAAGAGGCA
This sequence comes from Macrotus californicus, assembly GCA_007922815.1. Classification (NCBI taxonomy): domain Eukaryota; kingdom Metazoa; phylum Chordata; class Mammalia; order Chiroptera; family Phyllostomidae; genus Macrotus; species Macrotus californicus. The sequence continues at coordinate 10,647 of VMDR010004639.1, forward strand.
AGCTGTGGACTGTAACTAGACTTTTCTGGGTAAACAAGCTGCATGTTTGAAGATGCTGGGAAAACCAATGTGTTCACAGTCTGTAGTGTATAACACGGCTTTTTCTTTACATGGTTAAGGTGAGGGGAAACTGGTATTTTAGCAATATTAATTCTTGCTGCCTAATTATAGTTACAGTAATATAATTTTACTGCTTTTGTCCTACTATATCATTCTCTGAGAGAATTACTGTACTGTTTGAGGAAGAATCAAAACAGCTCTAAAATATATAACTCTCCAACCAAAGGTCCACACTCTTTCAGGCCATTCAACTCCCCAAATGGGTTGGATCGCTTTTGCATTTGGTAGATAAGGAAAGTAAATAGTCCAGTTCAGCTGTGGTCAGGACCCTTCTCTCCTTCATGCTGGGGAAATGGCCTATTGTGGTTCATTGAAGTCTTATTAACCGAGATTTACTCTCCATTCTATATGCCAGGTGTAACCCCAACGCCACGAAGGATAATCACCATTGACACTAAATTGAGCAAAATGTAATCTTTGTTGATTCAAAAGTTAGCTCAGATCTCTGGATTGCCTCGTGGCCGTGTAAACACTGCCAATTGGACTAACACGGGGCCTGTAAGAGAGGCAGGAGGTCCGGCTAGACCTGGGCAGTCATTGTGAGTTGCTTTTTTTCAACAACTTGCTTTCATGTGCTTGCTTACTTTTATTTACCTCTCTTGTGGAAGATACGGGTTGAATGTGCCCCAGACAATCCAGTTACTTTACCTGTAAAATCAGTTGAATTCCTTGTAAACCGAGAATTCACAGGACATCTTGTCCATGTCTAGTGTTAACTCCAAAGCTACACATAATTTACTAAAAAGACCATATTTCACCAACTTTAGGTGCTTAAAAAGTCTCATCGGCCAGCATGCTACTTGTATTTGAAGACACAGGCTTTTCATTGGTCAGTTTTGTGGCTTAAGGTGCCGACCTAATATTCGTCATAGCTCATCTTGTGAGGACAAGGGTGACCCAAGGGAGCTTGACTCATGTGCTGTGATGTTAGAGCTCAGTTTGTGTCATTTCTGTGTGAAATACAGGGGAAATGACACACTATAAATCTGTAACTCTCCCTGAGAAGGCACTTAACGTGGACCGCATTCTCACAAACCGGGTTCCCAACTAGAAAGATTTGTGGAGGTGGCAGCATGCTGTCAGCCAAGAGTGAGCTGTGACGACACCGTAAATGTCAGCCTGGCCCAGGCGCTCCCAGAGACAGCGCAGAGGGGGCCAGGAAGCACCTGTGCAGGGCTTCCAGATTTGTAGGCAGAGCCTTGCCCGGTGCTTCGGCAGAATGTGGCTTAATAGAGGACATTACCATGTGTTCTTAACTTTTTCCAGATTCTAGCTTTGAACTTATTTGTGTTTGGCTTATGGTAGGTACTCATTCTCTTTGACTTTAGCTATATTTTATACCCCAGGGTCTAAAACATCTTACATCATGAAAATTCTTTGTCCTGTCACGTTAACTATCTTTGTTTATAGCAGTGTGGAATAGCTGGATGTCATCCACAGCTGAATTTGTGAAGAGCTTGTTCGTTTACCCACGTATTCGCTCCCCTGTATTTCTTGCATGCATGCAATGCTAGGGTCCAGGGTCTCCACAGTGGATAAAGAAGACATGGAACCCACTCTCACGAAACTTAGTTTACCTTTTCAAGAAGATTGATGCTGAAAGATAACACTTTTGGTCTCATCAGCTGTTTTGCCACCAGAGAGGCTTTGTCCTTCCCCATGGGCTCTTGGTGGGTCTCCAGACATTGCTTCACAAGCTCGGGCAGCCTGGGCTGCTGGTGTTTCATTCTGTTCTATGCCCAGGTTCTTTCTTTCTTCGGTGGTATCCTGTGAGCCTTTTCCTAATTGAGGTGCCTTGTAGGTTTGTTAAACCCAAAACATCGACCTTGATTTAATAGTTCCCTTATATTTAATTAACCAATTTTCTAATTTCTAAAAATAATGATGTGCTAAATTTGTAACATTAAATTTCTAAACCTACATGCTATGGTATCAGAACGGAGGTTATGTGTTTATAGTTGTGGGCTTACAATGGGTCTGTCCTTCCAGCAGGGGTAGGAGTGTGTGGCGAAAGGAAGCCCTGCAGCCAGTCATAGGAGTTTGAGTGGGGTTGTCACTGGGAAGGTATTTGGAAGGCATGGATTTGGGCAGAGGGGATGGGGCTGCTTCTTCACCCTCAGTCCAGGTGGGATCAAGAGGAGACATGGGAGAGTAGAGTAGGACGATCAGTGTGGATTAGAATAACAGTTTCTATTTATTAAGCATCTACTGTGTGCCAAGGATTGTGCTTGACCTTCAGCATAATTGTATCTAATCATCAAGACAACTCTGTGAAGTTGGTATTACCCTCATTTTACAGATAGGGGGCCTGAGGCTTAGAGAAGTTAACAGATTAGGCAAGGTCACATGTTCAAGGTAAACTGCCCACATGGCCAGTATGTTATAGAACCAGGATTTGATTCAGATGTGTCCCCTGGCATAGTCCTAAACATTAAAAATAACATTTTCAAAAGGCAGTTGTTAGAAATACTCGGGTAACACATGTCCATTGTAATGATCCAAATAATTCTATGTAAATGGAGTAAAATTCATAGTCTCTTCTCTCTCTCTACAGTTGTGTTCCATAGTATTGCCACTGTGGCCAATGTGGTGTTCCTTTATTGCTTATGCAAACTTGTACAAATATATACGTGCATTATTTAAGGGATTGTGTTCTTGCTCCCACTCTACCCAGCCAGGCTTCAAGTTCAGTAGCCCAGAACCGTGTGGTTGAGGATGCTTGTTCCATGCCAATTGCCCTGGTTAACTGTGAAAGGCATCTATGAAAGCAGATTCAAGAAAGTCCCTTGGCAGCTTGTTCTGTTATTTAACTTTTGCTCTGAGGAACTTTTTTCCATTTCATTAACCTAGATAATTCTTCTGCCGCCTGAGTCATTTCTGTCTTGCTCTGCACACGGGGTTGATGGAGAGCAGCTGGTCACCCTATCAGGTGCAATTTCAGCTTGGACGCTGTTGAAAACAACCAAATTTTTTATATGCTTTTAAAAGTAGCTATCCAAGTCTAGAAGCAAATTCAGAATTAGAAAGATTTACGGAAATCTTTACATTGAAAGATTTTTTATTGTGACCTGTGCTTTTTAATTTAAAAATTTCATATTTCTACAAATGCATAAGCAGAGTTCATTTAACATTAAGGTCGATTCCCTACTTGCATTTTTTATGTATAGCCACACTTGTTTCCCCTCCTCAAAACAACTCTCCCCCCACCCCAGAAACTGGTAGTTCTAATGTAGCAATCCTTTTAACCAGAAAATATATAAAAGAAACTGTATTCGATTTTGTAATCACAAAATATAGACTTCACCAGAGCTTGCCTATTATCAGGCCATGTTCTGAATACTTACATATGTGCTGTCATATAATCTTTAAACAAGTTCATTAGCCCTGTATTTTTCAAATAAGAAAACTGAGTCACAGTTACATGTTTGTCCTACACACTCGCCAGTGATTAAACCCAGAATTGCTGGTTACAAGTTTGCCCTTAACCACTGTGCTTCACCAAACCAAGGATTATGTGACTTCAAGTCTAGTGTTCTTAACCCACTGCACAGCACCCTACCTGCTGGCGACAGCAATGGGAGGCCGGGTCCACTCACTCACTAACCAGGCAGCCAAACTTGCCTATTGACCATTTGCCTTTAACAGATTCTAAAGGATAGATTAGAAGATTAAATTTTAGGGGTTAGATTTGTTTATTTATAAAGTAGATAAAGTAGATTTGTGAATGTTAAATATTATAGAATTATGAGGATCAAAAATAAATTTATCAAAATAAAAGATTGCTAAAAGCAATATTATTAATACATTGGCAAGACAAAATATAACATTTTTTAAATTAAAATATTTAGGGTGACCTGAACTGTTACCACGTAGAGCAGTGAGGTAGGTGTGCCCCTGTTGTTGCTTTTCCTCTTTTGTTTCACTTTTGTGAAGTTAACCCAACTGCAGAATCTGAAGGGACAGTCCCCTTACAACTTCCCTCATTCTGACAAAAACTATAAGTTTGAGGGGCTCCCTAAAACTGCTCTCATGTTCTGTAATTTTCTAGACAGAGCCGCAGAACTCACTAAGAGTTTTACACGCTTGGATTTGCCCTTTACAGAGAAAAGATGCAAATTAGAATGAGCCCAGGCAAGAGACACGTCCGGCAGGGTGCAGACGGGGACCAAACACAGAGCTCCTGGCCATCTTCCTGCTGTGGAGTCAGAGTGTTGCCCGCTGTGGCCGTGCTGAGTGACAGTGTGCGCAGAGGACTATCAGCCAGGGGAGCTCGCCCACGCTTTCCGTGCCCAGAGTTTTTACTGGGGCTCAGTCACAAACTGCCTGGGTGTGACCTTTTGTCACCAGCCTCTCCTGGAGCTCAAGTTCACACCTTTAGTCTCCAGTTCCTCTGGAGGTCAGCCTGATGTGGTGTGGCCCAAAGCCCCCATCATAAATCATGTTCCTAGACTGTCAGTGGTCAGAGCCCCCAGACAGACAGAGACACTCCTGTCAGGCAGGATAGTCCAAGGGCCTGGAGGCCATACACCGGAAGCCCAGGGCACAGGCCAGACCTCTCTGTGAGTAAGATTAATCCTTCACCACACAGACACACACAGTCTAAACAGTGTATTTCAGCGTCAGTAACACAGCATTGAATATTCTCTTTATACCTGGTAAGTCAAACTGGTCAAAGGCTTTTGTGGGGCGTTGGCACAAACCCATGTATTTGTTTAATTTGGCAAGTGTTTACTTTTTTTAATTTTCAAGTTTCCATTTGATATATTGATCATTCAGTGGAAGAACTGCTTTTCAGTAAGTTGGCCATTTGGAGAATTGGTTTGGAGGCCTATTGATCTTCACTGAATTACTTAGACAGTAGTTCTCAGAATCGAGTGCCAGTCACCTCAATGGTCCATTGCAGCACAGGCTGCTGGCCCACCCTGAGTTTCCGTCGGTCTGGGGCTAACCGAATCTGTAACAACTTCCTGGGCTATATACCAAAGTTGCCAGTCCAGGAGCCACACCTTGAGAACCACTGCAACAGAGTGTGTGGTATGTGGTAGGAGAGGGAGATGAGATGTGTCACTGAGGTGGGCAGAAAAAAGGAATAAAAGTCGGGAGACGAAGGTGCTACCTTCCGTGCCCTGTTGGCAAGAACGTTTGGGAGTGGTACACATTTCACGGTAGCAGGGAGAGCCCAGGATGGAGAGGATGAGTTCAGTGCGTCTAACCACAGTCATCCCAGGACAGCTGTGGGATTAAATGGGACTCTGCATGTGTGGTGTGCCGTGCTGATGGTGTGTTACTGTCCGTGCTGATGGTGTGTTACTGTACCTGGTGAGGCAGCAAAGTGATTTGCAGTGGCTTGTGTGAATGAAGCTTTGTCAAAGCATTTCAAAATCCAGAATCAATATTTAAATTTCAAAACTTCTTCCCTAGTCGCTCTAGGACTTTGTCTTGTTCCCTTGCTTCTGAAGTCCCATAACTCTGCCTTCTCCTTTCTTTCGCTCCTCAGGCAATGTTCAGTCTTTGTATGGTGGAAAGTGGCGCTGACGAGGTGAATTTACACGGTGTCACCAGCCTTGGCTTAAAGCAGGCTCTGGAGTTTGCATACACAGGACAGGTATGGCACAAAATGTCATCTAAGAGGCTGAACATTTTAACTGTATCTAATCAGAAGAGATTCCCCTTGAGGTGTGAGATTTAGTTATTTTCCTTGTTATTCACTTAGATGTTTTAAAAAATTTTACATCTTTAATTTTATAACTAAAATATGGGAAGGTAGTAAGTAAAGCAGTATGACTTTAAGTATGACCCAGGGAACATGGTATTTTAATCTTAGCTCAGGGGCTTGCTGGTGTAATTTTAAAATATCCTAAAGAAGTATTAAATGAGAGTTTGCAAGATAACTTGAATTCTCATTGTTATCACGGAAGCTCAGTGACTCAGTCATGGCTTTATGGGCTTAAAAACAAGAACAAAAGAAAGTAAAGCCCCAGAGGCTTGGTCTAGCATCTTGGCGCCCTGTCCTCCACACACTCCTCAGAGTGAGGGTGTTAAGTAATAGATGAGAGTGGTGGTTAGAACGCTAAAACTGCTCGTTATTAAAACTGTAGGATGTACAGACTTCTCCAGAGAACATCGGTTTCTCTTCCCACTTTAATGAAAGAGCAGTAATGACCACTAATAGAATACAAGAGCCAGGCTATTATGTAGTTATCAGAACAAATCAAAGCAAAACTGCATAAAGACCATATGAATTCAGATCTGAAGCTGCGTGGTTCTTAACTAGTTTTATGTTAGTGAAACAATTATTAGAACACACAAAACTTTTCCTTTACAAATTATTTTTAATTGAGATGTAATTAACATCACAGTTTATTAGATTTAGCTGTATAACATAGTGATTCGATACATGTAAATATTACAAAATGACTATTATCATAGGTGTAGTTACCATCCATCACCACACATAGTTACAGTTTTTTTCTTGTGATGAGGACTTATAATTCTGCTCTTAGATCTTTCACGTGCACAGTGTGGTATCATTAATGCCGTCTCTCTGCTGTATTACGTCCCCAGGACTTACTTATCTTATAACTGGAAGCATGTACCTTTGGTCCACTGTACCCACTTTGCTCCCCTCCCTGCATTTTTATTTCAGAACTACTCAACTAAATCCATGCAGACATAGATGGATGTTTGTCCTCTTTCATAAAGTTTTGTTCTTTAATTCCAACTTATGTTCAGTGTCTTGTATGCCAAACTCAGGTCCTCTTCTCTTGGGCCCACATCCTGCTGGGGGAGAGAGTTGTATGCAGAATTACATCTCCTCACTGTGATGGGAGGCACAACAGAATGGAGTACAAGACGCAGTGGGGACCAAAGGGAGGGTGTGGTCCACGGGGGCTGCCAGTGCAGACCGCCCCGGAGAAGGTGCTCTTTGCTGCAGAAGGATGGGAGTTCGCTCTTCTACTAAATCTCCTCCTTGGGAGGCTTATCAAAGTGTACGGCATTGTTCACCTCCTTCTCTAGAGCTAGTAGAGTTTGAGAAATATTTCGTAGACTAACTGAGGCAACTCTGGCAGCTAAAATGAAAATAGTAGGTCAAAAGATAAATAAACAAACATCCGTCAAGTAACAAGTGCAAAGGGGAGTAGAAAGAAGACGTAGCAAGTTTAGCGTCAGCCCAGCCGGACTCCGTGCCTTAGGGAATAAGGATAGTTATTGTCCACAGAGCTGGCCAAACGTATTCCTAGTGAAGTGAGTAAACCATGTGTTTTATGTTTTTTGGTTTATAGATGTAAAGAAAGATACCAGCTCTAAATTTATCCCGTGTATCTTTCTCTCTTCACACCTGAGTCAGTCACACCTGCATTTGCCCATCTCTAAAGCGGGATCATCGATTACCTGTAGCTCACACGTCACTAGCGTGTAAATGGGGATAGAATGGCAAATACTGGTTTTTTGGTAAACCTACCCAAGAAACTGGTTTCTGCACTGAGCTTCGTTAACAATGTTTTAAGCTCAGAGGCTATAGGCTACAGGGCATGTTAAATCACTAGTAAGCCAAAGGGCAGAGCAATCGCTGTGAAGGCCGAGGCAAACCACACAGGCACATGTAAGCGCTGCCTCACTGTTTGCCTTGCTTGCTCTGTGGCTCCTTCCACAACACACATAAACGTCGCTGCAGCACTAGGGCCTGTGACATGTGAACTGGAGAGAGCGTAAGGGGAGCTGATGCCTGGAGGATGAGAAAACTGCCTGCGAAGAGGGAAGGAGTTTGCAGATGGGCAGCCATGTCCTATTGCCCAAGAGTCCTATGCTCATATTCTACTCTTAGGAGGAGAAAGAAGGCCAAATGAGAAAAAATATATTTAGGTATCTGGCATGAGTGCTTAAAAAATAGAAAAACAAGCCCTAGGGCCAGCCCAGGAGTTGCATTCATTCTGCCCAGTGACTCATTCTTGACATGTGCTTCCATGGAAGGGACACAAGCCTGCCACACTTAGGAATAACCCAGCTGTTGAGGTTGTGTGCTGAGGGGACAGGCGGGGGCTGACCTTTCACGGAGCACCTTCTGCCAGAGCTGGGGGACTGCCCTGAGCACTTTGTGCGCTGTTTAACCTAATCTTCTCAACAGCTCTGAGGAGTGCAGTGGTCCCACCGTAAAGATGACAAGCCAGGAAGGTGCAGTGGATGACTAAGATTGTGTTCCCAGTGTCTGTCAGTCTGCTGAGACAAACCGAGTCCTCTGAATTCAAAGCCAGTGCTTTCTTAAGGTCCTACATCATTGAGAAAATGCTAAGTCAGGTTGGGTTGTACTTTGGTGAAGGAGGTGGGGAAGTGTTTGGACATAGAGAGTGAACTCTTTTGATGGTTCTCTCACCTGGGGGCCTTCCCAACACTCAGTCCACAAGGGCTCTGATTGCCGCTCTGGTACTCGATATATGATGCTTCTTGGCTGTAGAGTGGAAGTTCATACGGTGTCTCTTGGACAACACCTATGGCAGTTTTGTTTCTTAAATGCCAAAATGACTTTATATATAATCTGTTTTTCCTTTGAGACATGGACACCAATGACAGCGGTAACTGACATTGTAGTATACTTAGGAAATGCAAAAAGCTGCTTTCTCTTCCTATGACATTGAAATTAATATTAAGCAAAGAGTTTGCAATACGCAAATGTGAATAAATTCATAGTTTTTCCATTTCTGAATGGTTATTTACCATTGTGAACATTATACGTTAGACTTAAAAATCTGGGATAACATTGAATTTATCTACCTGTAGCTGTTTCTACTGTCAGATGATTATACCTTTAGTCAATTGTAGTAAGCACAGTATAAAATGTAAGTATTTTAAGTCTGGAAATTGTTGCTGTCTTGGGAGAGAAGTTGGAAGTACTGAGTGGGTGTGATGAATGAATGCCGTCAGGTGTAACAAGATGTGTGCATGTTCCTCCTATACACCGCTCTAAAGCCTAGCTCTCTTAAAATTGGTCACAGATTTCATCCAGGAAATTTTAAAGAAAAGAGCAGACTTTTCCTCTAATACTAATACATTCTCTAAAAATGCATGCACTTTTTTTTAAATCAAGGAGCTTACACAGGACTGAGCAAGCACACGCTCTGCCTTCACACTAATTGAAGATGTGCCCTTGTTGTGGAAACACCCTGCTTGGGCCATAGCTTGAGCAGAGCTCAGGATGCATCGCAGTCCCTGCAGTGTCCTTGCATAGACAGACACAGCAGAACCAGCCGTGGAGGGTGGAGGAGCCAGGCTGCAGGCAGGCCCCATTCTAGGCTGTCCCTGGGAGCTGGGTCAAAAGCGAATGGTGTGATGTAAACTGTAACGGGGAGATCTGCCTGAGGGAGAAAGGGAAGCTTGAAAACATTCACAAGCTCTCACTCTGGTGGACCCTGTTACCCTGGTCTCCATCAATCTCCTCGCTTTCCAACTGTGGCCAAGAATTAATTCGTGTTTGAGACCAGCCCTGAGTAGGAGAGATGTGAGGAAGGAGGGGGCAGAAGGGATTCTGATGGAGATGTTGCCTGGGAGAAGACACTCCAGTCCAAACCAGATGAGAAGCTCCTGTCAGCCACCCAGGAGCAAGCAGGTGTTGCTAAGAAAGCCCGGCCAGACTGCGAGGAGCAGTTACACTGAGATGCTTTTCTCAAGAGAAGAGTGCTGCTCCAAAAGTGGAAGGACTTCTAGCCCCCAGGGTCTTGGAACAAAACTCAAGGAGTCTGAGTTGCTGGACCAAACTTGGAAGCTAATAGGACTGAGAAGCGCAGTGAAGTTTGCTGCTTCACACTCTGGCCATGCTGATGAAGAAGGGTAAACTACATGCCGAGCACTGTGCTGAAACCTTCTGTATTAACCCCAGTTAGCTTCCTCTTACGTTCCGGACAAGTGTCCTCCTGTTCTGTCCCTTATAGCCTGTGGAGAGATTCCCAAAACCCAGTAGAGAGAGAAACTATGTACCAAATGGAAATGACATTTGTAGTCCTCTTTGAAATTTCCCACGTCCAGGGACTGCTAACTTTGTTAGCCGTGGCCAGCTGTGTCATCCATGGCATCTGAAGAAAAATGATTCTTTGGTATCTCTGTTCACCTGCTTTTCTTTTCATCATCCAAGTACTCCAGCCCTTGGCATCTCCATGTCATGGAAGAGCCGATCTCTGTGGGGACACCCATCCTAATGACCTTGCGCTGATCCAGAGAACGCTTTAGTGCCACCTTCGCAGGGACGTTTTGTGTGTAGCCATTACTATTACTGTTTTGAAGCCTCCGGAAATCTAAATGGGTATGATACTCTACTAAGTGAAAACAGCCCTTTTTTCCAGCTATAATTTGTGGTCATGTAAAAATACTCATGAAATCCAAAACTAAAGGAAACCACCCCTAAATTTTCATGGTCTTTCAGAGTAAAGTTTTTCTTCCTGATTCTCATTTGATTCCCTAATATGTTCACATGTGGTTTTTTTTTTTTTTATCTCTCCCCGATAAGGCACAGACTATGTAGCACTACATTTTGATGATCATTGAAACTGCATTCTCCAGAGAAGAATACTTTTCTCTGGAGACTGAGCATCAAGCCGAGTGACAGGAATCTTAATTAGAAATGCCTTCCCATGGACCATCCCTTCGGGGATGGATGTGTCACTTTGCATGGAAAAAGTACCTATCAGATTGACTTAAAAACATAACCTGCTTGAAATAAATGGTTGACATGGAACATATCTGGGAGGAATTTTTCTGAAATGCTTTCCTTGGGAGCAGTGTTAAGAGTGTATGAATATGTTAGCTGCTGAGGCCCTTCTTCACCTGGCAGAACCCGCAGAAGCCTGGCAAAAGGCCTCAGGGCACCTGCTCCATGCCCCAGGCTCTAGAGGGACTGGTTTAAAATCTACATTTGAAGGAAGAATATTGAGCATTGTGCAGAAAGTGATCATTTTCTCCTCACCTTAATTCTCACCAGAGATGTGCCAGAGCCCGTAGCTGGACTGTTCACACAGAAAGCTGGAGAAGAGTGAAGTGAGGGAGGAAGTTTGATTTCATCAGTGAGTTTTTTTTTGCTTTCTTGGATCTTTTGAAACTACATTATTTGCCCCTGGAGAGGTTTTCTTTTTTCAGTGGAGTTTTTGAAACACACAAGCAAGCAGATGTGTCTGCTTGCTGTTTGGGAGTGGAGAAGTTACACGTTCCCATGTGTGGTTTCATAGAACATGTTGGCCGACTTGTCAGACAAGAATCATACGCCAAATGGAATTTTCATGGCTCCCTGGATGTCAAGTATAATAAGCCTGTGGCATGGTTTGGTGGGCAGAAGTGGAAAGGACAGACTGGGGACCTAGCTGTCTATTGTGAAAAAACGAGAAGTGAGATTTTAGAAGCCCAGGTGCAGACTGACCCCTCAGAAGCCTGCTTTTCTCCATGGAGGACCCATCACCGGTATCACTGGTCCCAAAGCCTGCGGTTCCTTGTGGAGCCCGGTTGATCCAGACAAAGCGAAGTCATGTGGGAGGGCTCCTACCCGTAGAGCAGGATCAGCCCTGACTGCCCGTCTCTACTTCCTGCCAACCGGTTTGCCCTTATTGTTTGCGGGACTGTGTGGTCACAGTGTGCTCAGGGTCTACTTCATACTGCAGGAACTAGAAAGCTCTTTGCTGAGCTACTGTTGGACAAGAAGTTTTTTAAACCTTCCTTAAAATAGAATTCTTGAGCCCTCTGCTGGAAGCATTTAGTATTTGTATGAAGCAGTAGTGTATGGGAGTTTTAGACTTCTAATTAAAAGATTTTTAAAAAGCAAACGAACTTACAGCAAAACATGGTTTTGTGGTCAGTTTCAAGATGAAAAAGCATAACTGGCCAAACAATTTTTGAGAAGATTTATATTTCAAATAGATATTTGTTTGAGTAAAATAATGACATAAACATTCAGATGAATGACTGTCCAATGCACTAAATGCCCTAAATTAACTTGTATTTTATTTCCTTTGGGTACTTCACAAAAACCATCCATTTATAGTTTACTCTCAAACTGAGATCAATTAATTCATCAAGTACTTAATGAGTACCTGCTATGAAGTTAGAGATGTACTGATGAAAAAATGCACAAGGGTTGTTTTCTCAGTGATTGGACTTACGAGACCAACACATGGTTGCCTTTATTGGAAATGGATTACCAGGGGCCTGAATTATTTGTGTGTGGAGGATAATGAAGTACCTGAGGCTGTTCAATGCTCCAAAAGTTACACTAGTTCAAATAGGAGATCGGGCCTTAGTATTTCAAAGAGTACGACAGAAAAAATAGAAGGTTAATTTGCATTTTACCTTGCAGGGATCAAAAATAGCCATTTGGTATATGGTGATGGAATAGACATCGTTCCTGAAAAACTGATCATAGCCATACATCCTTATGCTAGCACATGCATGTCAGGGTGGAAACAGTTTGGCACAGCCCAAAGCATATAGCAGTGGTTTTAGGGAGAAACACGCTTGTTTCCAGCCTTTGGCCACTTTGAGAAATGATTGGTTGACTCCCGCTGTTAAGTATCTGCTCTGCTGATTGTTTCCTAAAAAGTTACTATTTTCGCTTTGAATTCATTATTCTAAATCTCAGATGAATGCCCTTTCTTTCCAGGCAATGCTAATTCGTTTCCCTAGTAAATTTACTTTCCTCCTCTCCCTGATAAACGTCTCATTTCTTTTCTCTTCTCAAACCCTACCCTTCACCTATTACCCTACCTGCAGTGCACATTTCACAAGTAAAACTCACCTTCCATTGAGAAAACAGATGTAAACAGGAAGATCACCTCTCACCGTGAAATCCCCAAATGGCCCTGTTTCTGTACACTTTCTTTCTATTCCCATCTTTTATGGTGGAAAAAGTTAAGCTCTGGATCCTGCTCCCTCTCACCTGTCAATCCTGTAATCCTTGGTTCTATCCCTTCCAGCATCAGTTTTTCCTTCTCTACTGGAGCTTTCCCACCAGCATATAAATGTACTCTAGTGCTTATATTTCCAACTCCCTTTCTTATTCGTGTCCCCTCAGCTACCATTTCTTTCTCTGCTCCCCTTCACGGCAGATTTTAGGAAAAGAGTTGTATAAATATATTCATTACTTATTTATTTTTCCACTTGCCAAGCCTGGAGGCTTCCATCTTCAGTATTCCAGTGAAACTAGTTCTTGACCGTCACAGATGCTGCTAAATCAATTAAATAATGCCATTGTGACCTCTCAGCTTCATTCAGCACAGCCAGCCTGCCTCTCCACACTCCGTGGACTCAGTTCTGTGGCTCCCAGCTCCCTGCCCCATCACTCCTTCCCAGGGGTCTTTTCTTCTTCTCCTTCTATAGGCTCTGCACTCCTCATGCGTCAGTATCCCCCTGTCTAGTCTAACTAGCTTCCTTGGGAGTATCATCCAGACCCATATTGTTTGGTACAGTCTTATGCTATTAGCTACCACCGCCACCTCCACTCCAGACCGTGGGTCAGCAAACGTTTTCTGTGAAGGGTCATGGTAGACAATGTAGGCTTTTAGGCCATATAAAGCTCTGTTATAACTACTCAAATCTGCTGCTGTAGCATGGAAACACCCAGAGACAAATACGTAAAGTGAAGGAACATGGCTTTGTTCCCATGAATCTTTATTATGGATACTTAGATTTGAATTTCATTTTCCCACATATCACAACATATTTATCTTTTGGGGTTTTCCCAAGTACTTAAAAAAGTAAAGCCATACTTGGACATTTGCACCTAAAAATGAATTACTTAGGAAAACATCTAACAACTTAGTAACAAGGTCTACATGAGGAAAATTATTAAACTCTGATAGAAGAAATAAAGAAGAACTAAATAAATGGAGAAATAGTTCATATTCGTGAGTAGAAAGACTCAATGTTGTGGAATTCTTCCCCAATCAGTCATGGCAGTCCTAACCATAATCCCAGTGTGTTACTTTATGGATGTCAACAAACTGATTCTGAAGTTTACAGGGAGAGGCAAGGCCTGGAGTAGCCAAAACAATATTGGGGGAGAACAGACTCAAAGGACTTATAATTCCTGACTTCAAGACTTATTATATAAGCAACAGTATTCAAGAGAGTGTGGTATTATTGAAGTAGTAGACAGTAGAATAGAGAGCTCAGGAATACACTCGCATACATTTTGTCAACTGATCTTTGATAAAGGGACAAAGTCTATACAATGGAGCAAAGACATCTTTTCAACAAATGGTGCTGGAACAACTGGACCTTGTGCAAAAAGAAAAAAAAAATCTAGATGTAGACCTTACATCCTTCACACACACAAAACTCAAAATGGGTCGCAGACCCATGTTGAAATGCAAAACTGTAAAACTCCTAGAAGGTAACACAGGAGAGGATCTAGATGACCTTGGGTAGGTGGTGACTTTTTAGGTATAATACCAGAGGTGTGACTACAAAAGAAAGAAATGAGAAGCTGCACTTCAGTGATTCAAAATTAAAAACCACTCTCCAAAATTCAATGCCAACAAAATGAGAACACAAACTAGAGGCTGGGAGAAAATATTTGCAAACGACACATCTTATACAACTAGATATATTTTTTATCATACAATCTAGCAATCGCACTCCTTGGCACTTGCCAGAAAGAGTTGAAAACTTATTGTCCACACAAGAACCTGCACGTGAATGTTTATAATAGCTTTACTCATAATTGCCAAAATATGTCCTTGAGCAGTGAATCGATAAACTGTGGTACATTTAGACAACGAAATATTATTTTGCACTAAAAATAAATGAGCTAACAAGCTATAACAAGACATAAAGGAAACTTAAATGAAATCAAATGAAAGAAGCCCATCTGAAAAGTCTACATACTTGGGATTCCAGCTGTATGACATTCTAGGAAAGGCGAAACTGGGGGGATGGTGAAGGGCAGTGGTCGTGAGACGCTGAGGGGAGGAAGGGGTGAGTGGGCAGGGCCCGGAGGGTGTGTAGGGCAGTGAAAACCGTCCGTGCGATGGTCTGATGGTGAGCACCTGCCATTTCCTGCTGATCCAAACCTAGGCTCAGAAGTGAGCCCTCATGTACACTATGGACTTTGGGTGACAATGACGAGTCACTGTAGGTTCAATTGTAACAAATGTACCACTCTGGTGGGGGATGTAGATAAGGGCGGGGGCAGGATATGGGATTCTGTGTACTTCCTGACCAAGTTGTTGTGAATCTAAAAGTGCTCTAACAAGTCAAATCTATTAATAAAAACATTAAATTTTTACAAGGGCAAGTAAAACAATTTTCTTAAACCATTCTTAGTTCATAGGCTGTACAAAAATATCTAACGGGAAAATTTGGTCTGGGGCTTACAGTTTGCCAACTGGATTCATTTTTCAGTCTACTTGGTATCTCTATTTGGATAGCTAAAAGGCATCACAAACTTAACATATTCCCGAAAGGAAATCTTGCTCTTCCCCGTGAACCTGATTTTTCCTTTGTTTTACTTTTGTCAGTTGATGGCACTGCAGTCTAGCCACTTGACCAAAACCTAGACTGTAAGGACCAGGCAACAAGGACACTTGTGCTCATATGCACAGTGCCAGGAAGGCTCCTGGAATGCACTGCAGGCACTCGGGAAACACTGGCTAGTGAGTGGGTGAATTTCTGTGCCTTCGGCTTCTTCATTTGCCACAGGGGGATCTATTTACCTTGCAGGAGTGAGGAGTAGGGAAGGGCGTTAAGAAGGAGAGAGAACATACATGAAATGACCTCACGTGTACCTGGCATGTAGCAGGCAGTGTGTAAACACTAGAAATAGGGGTCATTATTTGTGAAGTAGATGTGTTTTTTCATGGAATTAACAACAATAACAGTAACAGCTACATTTTTTTTTAGCCTGTAAGCCATGCCAGACATTTTTCTAAGAATTTGCCTGGGTTTCCTCATTTTATCCTCATGTAGACCCTATGAAAGTAGGTGCTAGTCATCCATTCTCTAGCACGATGCTCACATCAAACACGCAGTGACTTGCCCGAGTTCCTACCATGGACCCTGGAGCCATACTTCCACCTCCATTCCATATAAAGCAAGCACAAGGAATTCCCCCCATGAGCATGGCATTGGACATTAATGATATAATTTTTCACATGAGAGTTATTCACAGCCTCCTACTGTGAAGTGGAGCATCCCCAGCCAAGTGTTCCTCCAGTGTCCTGCGTCCGCTGCTACCCTAGCATGAATTGCACCACACTGCGGTCGCTCCGTTTGGCTCTTTGCTTCTGTCCCTGCTCCAGCACTCATCGTGCACAACAGCAGCCAAGTACAGATGAACACTGGCCTCGGCCCTCTTCATTCTTCCAGAGACCGTCCATCTCTGGAGGCCACTCTTTTAAGGCCATGTTTCTTCTTTGGCCATGCTAGCGTTGTAGGAAACCAGCTGTGTGTGGAGAAGCCCAGTTCATTCGTAAAGCTGTGCGGGATAAAGCCTCCCATGTTCATCCCGCTTGAAAGAGCACTAGTTATAAAAGTAAATCTTACCATTAATTTACCTTTTTTATCACCTGTCATGCACACCGTGTTTCCTTATGTTTAATTGCTGGGACTGCTTTTTTTTCTTAAAGGTAGATACTATGAAAAATTTGTTCTGCTTTCTCAAATAATTGGGGCATTTTTAAGTGTAACACAAGTATATACAATTTATCTTTACATTTTACTAGAAATATATTTTGTTAATTTAAACATAACGAAGAAAAAACTATATTGGAAATGACGAGCAGATAGAACGATTAATCTCAGAGCTTTCAAATGCCAAAATCACATTAATGGAAAAGGAGCCCCCAAAAGCAAGGTTTGCCCATAAGATGTGAAGAAACCAAGTCTCTTCACATGAAGAGTTACCTTGCACCTTCAGGAAACGAGGCGTCCCCAGACGTGCTCCAGCAGCACCCTGTGGCGATCGCTGTCTTAGCACCAATCACACCACAACTAATAATTCCATTTGACTTTTTTCTTCTCTCTTTACTCAAGCTCCGAGCTAGAGTAGTTAATCCATCATCCTTATGCATGTCCTAAAACAGGAAAAGAAGAACCAGTCTCAACAGCAACATCTACAGACTAGGAAATCCTTTAAGTTGCATGAATGATAATAAATGAAATTTTTGCGGGACAGTGTGTACTTTCCCTGGGAATGTAATGTTAGAGTCCTTATCTCCTCTAAAGGTTCTTCTCTGCGTCTTAGAGAAGGCTATAGTTCTGCGACCTGCCTGTAGCCTTGGAAATTGCAAATGAACCAAACGCTCCTTTGTCCTCATGGGAAGGAAAATAATAGAACCTCAGAGTGACTTCTAGACCTTTCTTTATGTTTAACTAGGATACTTTAATTATTGTTTTACCTGTGTGGTTTTAAACATTTTTTAAAAATATTCTGGGAAACTTGGTTTTCTCTTTTTTTCATGTTCTAATAGATGGAAAAGTTGATTGCTTTGAAAATATGAATTGAAAATAAATCAGTACTTTTAAATGTTTCACATTGAGGTCTTTGAGAAATTTGTACAAGGGTACTATGTCTGGAAGAAAGCCACCTGACAAAATTTCTAACTTAAGAGATCAATAATCAGGGTACATCACAAATTGTTACATACCACACCGAACCCAACACTTACTTTCACTTGGATGTGTTATCACAACTGTTAGTTGAAATGCCTGCAGTGTCCCTGTTTGTCACCTTTGATTGAGTAATCCTTGACGACGACTAGCATGTGACCAGACTCCTCTACAAAGGCTTTTGACAACTTTTTAACATTTCCCTCAGGAACTGTATTTTTCAAGCCTGTGAATTTTAGTAAATAATTTTAGAGGTGCTCTTCCTGGGCACCGTGACCATGAGCAGCAGTGACCATGAGATAGGATGGACCCTGCACCAAGGTCTTGTAGGGAAAACATGAGATAAGATACGTGCACAGGATTCATCCAGGGCAAAGACACTCAGCTGCATAAAAAGAAACATCATAGTTAACACTTATCACCGCAGACTTACCATAAACAGAAGCCTTGTTGAGGGCCACGGTCTACACTCTGATTGCCTCTACAATATCCCCTCCCTCTTTTTTCTGTACACAATACTCCAATTGACTTGGGACAATAGTGCATGTAGCCATGAAAACTCAATTTTCTAGGTTCTTTTACAGGTATGGGGAGCCACATGATCTCGACCTCACAAATAGAGTGTAAATGGAAGTCTATGTGGCTGTGTTTGTCAGAAACCTGTTGTTTTCTGAAAGTAATGACAGACTTAGCTGGCACATGGTTTTTGCTTTATTGCGCTCTCTCTTTCTGCTTTGAATGCAGATGCAATGTCTAGAGACGTGGCAGCCATTTTGCTACCATGAAACCATATGCTGTGATCAGCCAAGTAGGAAAATACAAGGAGCCCGGTTTGTTTGCACTCCAAGCTGCCTAATCCAGGGTTTGTGGGAAAAATAAAACCCATACCTGTTTAAGCCATTTTGTTGATACATAACCATCTACAACTGTGGGGACACATAGGCATTTTCCAGGTTCTCAAAACAGTCCTTTGAGACAGGTATTATTATTATTGTCACTGGACAGACAACACTGAGGCATGCATCATTGAATCATTTGTCTGATCCTATTATGTCGGCAAGTATAGGAGCCAGGATTTGAAGTCAAGCAGTGTGACCTAGAGCCCATGGGCTTAGTTCACTACATGTCTGTGGTAGTCCGTCGTCCCAGGAGATTAATTCCATTTGGGGGTTGCAGGGGGGGATGATCTTGCAAAGCTTTGTATAGGAAATGGATTTACAGGTGAATCTTGAGGAATGGGTAGGGTTTTGATATATGGATATTGAAAAAGTTAGGACGAGGACATTAGAGGTGAGGAAAAGGCATTGCCTGAATGTGGAGAACAGGGGACTGTTGGCTTTGGCAAAGGGCCCATAACGTTGCGGAAATGAGATTCAGTTTTAAAAAGGAGGTTGGGGTCACATCATGAGTGTGTCTAAACACAAGGACAAAGAGTTTGAGCTACATTTAAATGTTGAGACTGGACTTAGGGAGAACTACTGAATTCTCATTAGTATTGTTCAGATAAAGCATTTCAACAGAAATATTTATGAGCATTTCTCAGATGATAGAGACATTTAAAAAGTAGATTTCTTATGTTTCATTATCCTTACTTGATGTATTTTTCTTTCCTAAAAATAAACTTAAGGTTCCAGTTGGAGGTGCAGTGGATGAATAATATAGAAAATCCTTTTACTTTAAACCTAGGCGCCACCTTGTGGATAAAAAAATTGTGAGTGTAATGACTTTGAAATAAAAATTGAGTTGATGGAGTTTCTCATAGCTAAAACTTATGGTTCATATTCCGTCTATAGAAGTCTCTTGAAGAGCTTTGTGCAAAGATTGTGTTGTGTCTTGATTATATGATCATTTAAAAGTTATTTATGCTGTTGTATTTAATTTACTTCATGGATTACAAATTCAAAATTATGATAATTTGCCATTTTGCTATACTATTCAGAAAAAAATCCCAAATAAACAAAATATAAAATAGAGGGAAAATGTGCTAATTTATTCTTATGAATTGCCTTAGGCCACCTGTGGTTTTCAGCGGCAGAAGGCATATGAAGTGCCTGTGTTCCTGTGCACGGCTGTGTGTTTAGTAAAGACCTTAGTTATCTAGCTTTAACCTGTGAACTTCTTCAGGTGACTCTGTCCACAAACCCCCAAATAAGTAATTTGAACGTTAGTAATTTAAACTTCCCTGAAGCAAGAAATGAGGAAGATAGCCTTGAAGACCTGAGATACAAAATGTTTTGAAGATGCCAACTTACTTGTTTATAAGGCAGGATAAAAGGTCACATGGAGACTGGCCATGAGGGTTAAAGACAGTCCCTACCAGCAGCCAGTCCAAAAAGCAACATAAAAGGGGGAGGGAAAATAAAGGGAAGAAAAAGAACAAGGCAGATTTGAGAGGGTGGATGCTTAGTGATGTGGGAGGGGGAGCTGAAGAGGAAAGGCAGAGATGTCATGGGGTCTGTGTGCCCCATCGGTCCTAGCTCTGCCCTCCTGGAGCCAGCCAGGTGAGGTCTGGGCATGGCCCTTCTCATCACGCCTTGTGCAGAATGTCACCTGAGGCCCCATGCTCCTCTTCCATTTGTTTCCAGTCTCATGTCCTGCCTGAGAATATTGCTGGGACCAGAAGCGCCAGCATCCCAGTTTGAAGGGCCCTCATTAGAGATTGCACAATTTCAACTATTCACTCACCAACCCTGCCTGTATTCGTGGCCAGAGGACACATTTGTACTAAGTATTCAAGAGTGCCTCCTCCAGTGGGGCAGTTGGACCACTTCACTGCTGAATTCGGATGAAATAAGACCACCGCCTTCTATTGCAATTGTCGCTTTACCTCTATTGCTCTGTCCCCCTGACCACAGTTACCTGCCAGATCTTATCCCAAGTTGATCAAAATGAGTACAGAGTCTCAGCATTTAGGGTAGGAGTTAGCTGTGGGCCTTTTCCCAGTTCACGTGACCTAGCTTGCCACAAGATGCAGGAGAGGGTCCGTCATGAGACTGACCTCACTGTCCAGTTCCCCTCTTTCAAGTTTGGCCCCCTGTACTCTGCCACCTGGATGTGAGATGTGGGTAGGTGGCAGAGAGAGAATATTCCACACAGAGGCACTCATGCCCCACCTAGGGTTGCAGCAAATCTCTTGGTCTGACCTGAAGAAGCCCCACCTCTGCCTCCGCTCAAGGGGTGTCACTGAGCAGAGGCAGTGCCCAGCCCAGTTAGGTGTCTGTAATGTTTTCCACCTTCCCACTGCATCCTGGACTGCTAGGTTTTTTCCATCTTGTATTTCTTGATGTGTGTTGTTATTCAGACATGCTTTGTCCACTGTTGGTCCTTCCCTCTAGCCTAAGCTCCTCCAGGTTGATGAGTGAGTGGATGTGTCAAGACACCAACCATGACCTCCCACTCCACCACTCTGTGCTCTGAACACTCTGGGGACACCCTCCCTTCCTGTAGGTGTTCCTCGAGCAACCTCTGCTCCCGTCTGTCCTGAATTGAGTCCCAGACTAGATGTTGATGGGTGTTTGTTACTGAAAGGCCTCAGTGTGACCAGCAGAGGCTTTGCAGGGTATAAACTTGGCTTCCTTAATTGTCCTCTGTAAATGGGCACGTTTGCGATCCCATCCTTCTATAGAAGGCTCTTCTTCAGGCAGTTCTTCTGGGCAGGTGACAGACAAATTCACCATACTGTACATTGTGAGGACAGGGAACCTATGTGTTTCTACCCAAACACAAATTCTCTGGAAAAATATGTTAGAACAACCAGTCAACAAAGATCAACAAAGCAGAATTGAACAGACTCGCAGAGGTGTCCCACCTTCTGGCGTCTCTGGGTCACACTGGAAGAAGAGTTGTCTTGAGCCACACATTAAATACATTGCGACACAAAATTA
This sequence comes from Macrotus californicus, assembly GCA_007922815.1. Lineage (NCBI taxonomy): Eukaryota > Metazoa > Chordata > Mammalia > Chiroptera > Phyllostomidae > Macrotus > Macrotus californicus. The sequence goes on from VMDR010004639.1 coordinate 32,228, forward strand.
CAAAAGAGTCTCATAATGTTTTAAGTAAATATACGATTTTGTGTTGGGCCACATGCACAGCCATCCTGGGCTGCATGTGGCCCACGGGCCACAGGTAGGTCACCCCTGTGTGCAAGTGAGGGTTTTGTTTTGTTTTTCAAAATGTGCCCTTTAAAAGCACTTAGGGGTTTTCTTGGCTAAAGCATCATTTAGAAAAAGTTATGTTAAAATGAGAGAAAAACAAACTACAGCACAGTAAAACAAGAGGCAAAGACAAAATCAACCCTGGCGTGCGTCTTTCATGTGAGGGTTTCTCGAGGTGAGCCTGCAGGACGCGGTGCCCATGCTGTGGAGGGTTCCTCTGGTCTCTCTGTGATGTCTGCCTTTGTGGTGGGCATTACCCAGCCTTGGAGGCGATTGCGAACGCCAATTGTGTGAAATACGCGCAGCTGACAGGATTTAAAGGCCGAGAGCAACCTTTCTAACCCATCTGTTCCCCATTCTGTGCTGTAGGCCATGCCTCTTCTGCAAGAACACTGCATTCTTGCTCCTGTGATGGGAACTGCAGTCCTTTCCTGAATGTCAGTCAGAGCCTCTCCCCTTGAGGAATGGGGGAAATGCGGGTTCTCCTCCAACTGGGTAGGAAGGGAGCTATAAAGGCTTTTCAGGTTGATAAGATGAGTGTTGGTCTTTTTGCCACATATGCTTTACTTTTTTCAGTCCTTGAAGGCGTTCAGAAATATAATTTACAGTTCTCTTTCCTCTTCTGTTAGATTAATTAATTAACAGGAGAGATTAATTAAACTTAGATTAAAATTAATTCTGAATTTAAATATATACTTAGAGATAAATTCACTTATCTATAATTTATTATAAAATAAATTCACTGATATTAAGTGAAAATTTTATGTTTGACATTGTTTTAAGTGCTGTGGATACGAAATAGATCAAGTCCCTCCTTTTCTGGGTTTTATATCCTTTGAGTGGAGAAACAGACAGGAATCAAATAGACAAATAAATGTGTATTCTGTCGAGGGGTAGTAATAATGCTAGGAAGAAGAATAAAAAACTAAGGATGTAGGGAATAAGGAGTGCTGGGGAGTGGGGTACCATTTTACACAGGAAGTCCAGACACAAGGCCTTTCAGGTGGGATGGTATTTGAGCAGAGGGGTGAAGGACCCGAGGGAGTGAGCCACACTGACATCTTGAGGGAGAGTGACCCAGGCAGAGAAAACAGCTAGTTGTAAACACTTGGGTCCTCTCCTCGGTGTATCCAAAGAACCTTTTGTGTTACAGTGAAGAATTTGGATTTTTTAAAATGAGATAAAAAGTCATTGGAGAGCTTTGAATAAAGGAGTGACATAATCTTACTTATGTGTTTAAAGGACCGATTTGATTGATATTAAATACTGTGTGAGGGGGCAAAGGAGAAAGTTTGATGGTTGGGAGGCTTTTATGTCACATCTAGGAAGACAGTGGACTGGACTAGAGCAATATTGATGGAAGTAGTTCTGAGTGGTGACTGGATTCTGGAACAGTTTTGAAGACAGAGTCCATAGGAGTGGACGTGAGATAGGAGGCAAACAAGAGCAGTCAAGAATGACTGTGGGCTGTAGCATGGATAACAGAGTTGCTGCCTGCCGAGATGGTAGGGTTGGCACAGGAGCAGGTTTGAAGGCTGGTGGAGAAGTTCAGAGTTCAGAGTGGGCGTGTTCAGTTTGAGCTGCCTGTTATGCATTCAAGTGATGATATGGCACAGGCAGTTGGATATGATAGTCTTATGTTCAAGGGTGAGGTTGGGGTGGAGATGCAAACTTGAGTATAACTGGCATATAGATAGTTTTAGTTTTTATTTATTGATTTTTTGGGGGGCAGAGAGCGAGAGAGAGAGGGGGGGGGAGAAATGTGGATTTGTTATTCCAATTATCTATGCATTCATTGATTGATTATTGTATGTGCCCTGACTGGGATAGAACCCACAACCTTGGCATATCAGGATGACACTCAACCAACTGAGATACCTGGCCAGGGCCCGGCATATAGATACTTTTAGAGCTGTGGAATTGCATGATCATCCACAGAGTGAATAGAGAGAGAAGAGGAGATCTGGCAGCTGAGCTCTGGGCATCTCCAAAGCTTACAGGGTGGGAAGGGGATGGAGACGGGGCAGTTAGTGAAGTACAAGAAACCAACAAGGGAGAGCTCTACCAGAAGCAAGGGAAGACATCGTTCCAGAAGGTGAGCGATCAACTTTCCTAACTGCTGCTGGCTCGAATAAGATTAATTATTGAGAAATGGCTGTTGGATTCGGCCATTGGACCTGGAGATCACTGGTGACCTTGGCCAAGAGCGTTTTTAGAGGAACAAGGTGAACAAAACTCAACAGGAATGGGTTCAAGAGAGAATATAGTAGAGCAAATAGTGACATTGTATATAGACAGTGTTCCTGAGGAGCTTTTTAGGAAGGAGAGCATGAAAGGAGCTATGGAATCAGGGAAGGCTGTTTTTTTTTCTTAAGATAAAGGCTGTGATGCATATTTGTATGCTGGTGGGGAATTACCACCCAATAGAAAGAACAGAGGGGGCAGTTGCAGACAGAAGGGGTTGGAATCTAGTGCACAAGTGGCAGAACATGCTGACGCAGATGTGGGTAGGTGGCTGGTAGGTGTGGTGGTGAGAGCCTTTGGAAGATCACAAGGTTAGAGCGAGGAGAAGAGCGTGGAGGAGAGAGGTGCACATGAGAATAGTAGAAGGGGGTGAACTGACCACATCAGTGCTCCACATGCTGCCTGGGGCATCAGAACTACCAGGGGGCTCCTTAAAACACCAGTGGCTGGGCCTCCCTCTGCAAGTTGCTGGTGCAGTTAAGTCTGGGGAGGCACCCAAGGACCTGCAGTTTTCATAAGGTCCCAGGGATGCTGATGTTGCTGGTCCAGAGACTCTGCTTTGGGAACCAGTGGGCTTGGGAAGTGGGAAATGAGTTAAGCTGTTGAGAGCAGTACTAAGGCCTCCTTGTGTCAGTCAATTGTTATGTAAAGTGAATTTAGTCAATGTGGTTGTGGGTTTTTCTGCAGCCTTCTTCAGCAGCTCAAGAGCTGGCACCAGGAGGCACAAAGTGGGACTTCAAGAAAAAAATGAAGAATTGGTATCATCAGCACATTTGGGAAGTTTTACTCCTCTGTGATGTATTTGTGTGATGAAGATGCTCTTTCTTCCTCTTTCATTTGAAATGGGAAGCATTAGAGAATCTGAGATTGAGAAAGAGAAAAATGAAAGTTTGTGGTTGAAATTTACTATTGTTGGATTGACAAGTCAAATAAAATAATATCCACTGCTGATCTCATACTACAAGGTGAAACATAAGCCTCTCTCCCTAAAATACCTGTTAACCATACTGTTACAAGATTCTGAAGTATACTTGGAATAACTAAATTTTTTTTAATGTTAATAGATTACACCCATTACAAGTGAATTTAAAGACTATTATATTGTTCTTTGCAAATATTTATATTCTCCTACAAAAGTAAGTGTACAGACTTGCACACAGGAGATGAGTGTTGGAAATGAGAACTCAGCTGTTCGAGTGAGGGCCACAGCTCATTAATCAGGATGTGAAAAATAATTGATTTCCTTATTATTATGGAAGTCAGTTCTTTTTCCATAATTCACATATAGCATGTTAAGCAACAATTTAAATACGGCAATATATTTTCATCTTAAGCAAGTGTTCATTTTTAAGTAACGGCTAGTTTTCTTTTTATTAAAAACAGATTTTGTTGGAGCCAGGCGTGATCCAGGATGTGTTGGCAGCTGGCAGTCACCTGCAGCTCTTGGAGCTTCTCAATTTATGTTCCCACTATCTCATCCAGGTATGTGAGCTTGCACCCTGCCAATATGCCCTTCCCACTGCTTCCCTCGGCAGTTACAAGCTGTGTGCCCCACCAGTTGGAGCCCGGTGAGTGACTGGTACAATGCAAGGTGGGAAGCTGGGGCCTGTGCTGGTCGAATTTCCGCAGATACAAGCTGAGAGGCTCCTACGAGCCAGCTGCAGCTCTCATGTCCTGTCTCATGTACCCCACCCTCCCTGCCCACCCCAGGTCCCCACCACCCTTGGGCAGTAGAGTAACTCAGCAACCACTCACAGGGTTCACGGATGGAGTGGAGAGGTGACGCTGGGGTGGATCTTCCTTGGAAGCAATCTTGTCTGGTTTCTACAATGAAATAACCACAGATGCATGGAAAATCGGATAGTCATTTAAGGTTTCAGTAACAGAAGCTAACGTATTGAACATCATATATAATTAATGACCACATGTGCTTCCCAGGCAATAAATGCTGGGAAATGATGAGTGACCTGTGCATCCTTCCCCTGATTGACTGGGGTGGTCCAGAAGGCTCTGTGAGGGGCAGGGTGGAAAATCTTACTGTGAGTTCATGGACATTTCACATGTAATCCTCAACAACTTTGCGGATTTTTATCGGCTAAAATCAGAGATTTGAACTGTGCCCAGCTTGCCCGAGGTGACGTGGGAGGCCTTCCTGATTTCAAAGGCCATTTTTTCTTCCTGGATGAAGAGCCCTTGGCTCGGTAGAAAGATAGGGGACTTCTTAGCAGATAGTATGGCTGTGAAGCTTCTCATTTCACAGAGTTAAGTACTGATTCCCTCTACTGGGGTCCTCCCAGTTCCTCCACTTGTTTGAATTTTACTTGCATTTATTACAACAGTGTAACAACAGTGAAAATAAATTTAAAAAGTGATAAATCCACACACTTTAATTCTATCCTAGTGCACATAAGTAAACAGAAAAATTCTATTTGTTTCCTGCTCAATTATTTTAGTTCCTTCCTAATCTTTTTCTCTAATTCTAAATATGGCCTTTATTGCTGATGTCTGTTATTTACTAGGTAGTTTGCAAAGCTCTTCCTGCTATACCATCTTATTTCATCTTCCCAGCAACGATGGGAAATAGGAGCTGGCACTTCCCAGGGTGATGGTGTGAGGGACGTCAGCCATTCAACTAAAGAGCAATTCAAATACAGTATATGGAAGTTTTATCATCATCTCAGCACATTTAATCTAATAGTAAATGTTTAACTATTTTTACCTTATTTTCCCCTCAATATCGTCGGGTGATATTGAAGAGCTTTTTTAAGTCCCTTTCTGCAAGTAGCAAATGGGAATAACACAGAAAGGTTACATGACTTCAAAGGTATGTGTTTGACTTGTGAAATTGAAATTACATTTATTTGACATTTCTACATCAAATATTGCAACTTGAGCTTTCAGAATCATCACCTGATTCACTTTTTCCGTGACAGGTATAATCAGTGATATGTGTTGACAAAAGTTTCATTATAGTGCTACTTACCACGATGCGTGTTAAAATAGTGTGCATATACAGGTGTGTGTGTGTGTGTGTGTGTGTGTGTACTTATAAATACTTTTCTATAAATGAGAATTCCGGATGAACATTAGAAGTTCATAAATATTTCCCCCTGCCCCGTCAGATGAATTTGTCAAAATACCAAGTGATTGTGTACTTAGGAATTTAATTCTTGCAGTTCATTACTTTACTGAGAAAAATATGTCGCTTGCATGCAAATATATTCTGTGGACTCTTCATTTGTTATCAGTCTGCCTGAGCAGTGGCTGAGTTCTCACTTTCCTTTCTCCAGTATGTTTCATTTCATTCTCTTGTGTAACCTTACTTTTCTATTTCACCTGTGATTGTTGCAAGGTGTCCTGTGTGTGGAAGGAAACTTGGACTATAAGAGAGCCAAAACCATGTGTGTGCAGAAATTTTCACTATGCTTGTCTTTTAAAAACACATAACCTGCCCCTCTTTGGGAATTATAAAACTACTAGCCTGAGTCAGTCTGCTTTTATGTTTTGACAGTCTTATAACAATACCTATTTGCATTCTTTTGTATTATTGCTCAAATGATTTTTTGTTTCATATAGGACAATTTTATTGAGTATGTAAAATATTTTTTGTTAAAATGAGTAACCTTCAGTGCTTGAAATGTACCTAGAAATTATGTCTATCAATTAAGGCTACTTCTCCATCCTTGCTTAGTACTTTGTCCAACCAGGAGTTGTGGAGCCATTCTCCTCACTAAAATGCCTGGTATTGTTTTGTTGTCTTCAAATTACTGTTAGCTTTCTTTAGTTTTCTTCCAAAGGTGTGAAGGGTGGACCTCTAGTCCCAATACCTCCTGTTGTCTTCCAGGGCTCATTAAAAAGCGTGTCTAAGGGGAATCCCTTGGTTGATACTCTAGCACCACCCCCAGCCCCAAGCCTCCTGAGCCCCCCAGCCATCAGCTGTTGCCTTGGCCTGCAACTCTTCTGCACATGCTTAACTGCTGCTCCCCCAGCAAAGGGAGGGGACACCTTGAGGCCACTGTGTGGGCTCCTTTTTTCTCGTTTTTCCTCCGGAAGGTTGCTGAGGACAGGAGCCCTGAGCTGTACCAGCAGATCCCTTCTGTGTCATTAGGGACAGCCGTTAAGTTAGCCTCCCAGGCTGGTATGGCCCTCACCTGATTCCTTTTTAGTCCCTAGACCCTCTCACAGAGCCTGTGCTTGAGAACACGTGGTTCTCAGTGCATGTTTGTGGAGTAAATGGGGGCCAGCAGTGAAAATGGTGCTGATTAGCGGGGGTGGGCATGAGCAGTGGCTGCTGTAGCCATCATCCCACAGTGAGGGGTATGCAACAGCTCCTTAAGTTTGGGTCCTTTCTGACCCCTTTGCAGTGAAACTTCATAGGCCTCTCCTGTGCAAACTGTCCCTTCAGGATGTTATTAATGAGCACGACCTATTGGACTTTTATTTGCTCTCTGATGTCCAGTCCCAAATAAAATGTGAGTGCTCCATTCCCTTTTCCTCTCTCTGCTCCTCTTCCTTGTCCATTGTGCTCTTTTTAAAACTTTAGCAGAAAGATGCACCCATTCATTAAAGAGCAATTATTGTCTTTAAAATGGGTCCAGTAATAATGCTATGAATTACTTTGCTTTTCAGAGTACGTGTCTATTCACTGTTTTAAATCTTTGCAGGGGTGTCCAAACTTTTGGCGTCCCTGGGCCACACTGGAAGAAGAAGAGTTGTCTTGGGCTACACACTAAATACACTGCGACACATAATCACAAAAAAAACCTCATAATGTTTTAAGTAAATTTAAGATTTTGTGTTGGGCCTCACTGATAGCCATCCTGGGCTGCACATGGCCTGCAGGCCATGGGTTGGACATCCCTGTAAGGAGTCTCTGCAGACCCCCTCAGGAGGGGTGGGCTACAGATGTAGTGGTTTCAGCGATCCACTTGTTTACTGAATCCCTCAGGAAAACATTGCAAACTTTTTGAATCCAGGTTGTTTCCTGAACTCTGATTTTTCCTAGCCTTTAAAAAAAATAATATTAGCTGCTAAATACCTCCACATAAATATCACACAGGCAATTCAAAGTTAACATGAGAAAACCTCCCCTTTCTCTGCTGATGTCCTGTCGACCCACCAGTTTTCTGGAAGTTTGAACATAGTGTTAGGCTCCTTCAACATCACCATATCCAGTCAGTTATCAATTTTGGTTGAATTCTTTTCCATTTTTTTAAATCCTCAACTGAGAATATTCTTTTCATTGCTTGAAGAGAGAAAGTAAGAGAGAGAGAGAGAGAGAGAGAGAGAGAAACACTGAAGTAAAAGAGAAGCATCAATTGGTTGCCTTCTTGTATGTGCCCAACAACAAGAGACAGAACCCACAACCTGGATATGTGCCTTGACCAGGAATTGAACCCACAACCTTTTGGTGTACAGGACGAGGCTCCACCCAAATGAGCCACACCAGCCAGGGCAAGTTGGGTGGATTCTACTTCCAAATATCTGTCAGACTTCATCATTTTCTCCATTGCTCATGTTCTTCCTTCAGATTCTCACCAGTGCTGGTTGCAGGTTCTGATGAGTTCATCATCTCCTCCTGAGGGGCCTGTTGTCTGCAGCCTCTGGTGCCAAACCACATTCCCCAGAGCCATCATTATCCTTCCCAGGGAAGGCAGCCATCATTTATAGAGGGCCTGTTTGTACTGATTGTTTGACACAAGGATCCCCATTTTTCCTTTGCTAAGTATCCCTTAAGGCAGGTGAATTTTTCTTTTTTTTTTACAGATGGAAAAATTCAAATTCAGAACTAAACTGTTGATAGGATGTTGCTCTAGAGCACAGGTGGCAAACACAAGTGCCTCGGGCCGACCTTGTTTTATCCGGCCTGGCACCTTGTTTCTACCCGGCGGCAGCGCTGAGCTCTCGCTTAACTGTTGGGAATAGTTACATTTATACAGTCCTGAAATTACATTCGGCCCTTTGAAGGCAACCATGAGACTGATGTGGCCCCTGGTGAAAATGAGTTTGACATGCCTGCTCTAGAGTCTGGAAACCTCTGCCAGCTCCCCGATCACCATTCAGACCCATCGTTTTAGCTGCTGCAGTCTCCTAGTCTCGGGTCCAAGGCCAGGCCTGTTTCTCTCCTGCGCCAGTGCCTTTCCCAGCCTCCTATGTTCTGGACCCCAAGCCTTCCTTTCACGTTGAAACTTGCCATTACGGGAGGAGACTAGGTAGTGCAGGTCCTCAGTGACAGGCAGAGCCTTTCCGTCCTCTCCTCCAGATTGTCCCAAGGGGCAGGAGTCGGGGGAACCTCACACGCGCGCACACTCTCCTCTGCTGATGCACAGTGTGCTAGGATCAGGGGTGCTGACTACTGCACGTCGTGTCGTAGCCCCCAAAAGCAGTGCATGAGGTGACACACGATGTGCTGAAATGCCTTCTTTTGTAACGAGCTTTTTAAGCAAAGTTTGCACATTTTGTGTCACCTCCCCCAAATGGCAAATAGTGTGTTCTATTGCTTGATTCTCCAGTGTACATTTTGCTCACCAAATATCATCCTTTATTATGATATGCAATTTAAATATATTGATGAGAAAGGACCCATCAAGGAGACTTTCCGAACAAGACCACCACGGTGATGAATGAACTCCTTTTATAGGAATATACTTTTAGTATCTATTCCTAGGCAGCAGGTGGCAGTGTGAATCCACCAGAATTCAGTAGTTAATTTAAAGCAAAAATCAGGGGGAAAAAATGAAAAGAAAAATTATTTATTTTGCTACATATTAGTCTTCTGACCTAATCAGTAAAAAAGTCATTATTCACACCACACTGGGCAATATGCATTGTAATTTTTAACAAATAATAGGAAACTGTTAATGTGTTCACAGGAAATACAGTTTTGTCTTGGGCTGCTGTGGTCATTTATCACTGCACTTTGTGAAATCACTCATTTGTTCTAATTTGAATGTAAATGACTCTAAGGTTTTACAAATAAGGTGACAGACTCACATAAATGTAATTGCAGGGTTCATCTCCCTCTTTTTATATATCTCTCATTAGGTTATGAATTAAATACATCGTATTAAACCAGGGGCATGTCCAATGATGATATTGTAATGGCAAATTACTCTATGCTATTAGAGGTGTATTTTTTATTCATGGACATTAATTTGTCATTAAGCGGCATTAGTTTAGCACTTTCATGTGAGAGACGTGACCTGAAAGAGGAGACATGCCTGCCTCTGGGATCCGGGAGGAGAGGGACCCAAGTGCTCTAGGTAGAGCCTTCTGTCACCGCCAGGGAGACAGAGAAGGGCTTTTTTGTTCTGTTTGGTTTTGTTTTTGTCATTTGTTCTCTGCTTTTACGAGCATAAAAGGTAATTCCCTCAGATTGAAGGCGTTGCTCTGCGTACAGTGTGCATGTTTGGATCATCAAGTAAAGCAAAGCCACATTTTTTCTATTTATCATCCAGAAGCCGAGAATGCAAAAGGAGCAAGAGGGAAGAAGCGCTTCCTGCCCTGAACCTCCCTCCTCTGTGACTGATGCTTATTAGTCATCCCTTGTCTTCATTTAGCGTTACACCGGATGGGCTACCGTGATAATTAGTCGTGTTTCTCTCTGCATCGAAGGGACACAGGCTTTGAGAATGTTATTCTCTCATGTGCTCAATGGGGAGGATTTTTGGATATTTTGGGTTTTCTGCATAAATGGCAATTTTATTGATCTTTTACTAAGAAAGTATTTTTTCTACTTTGAGAAGCACTGGATCCTTGAAATGGCTTCACAGAAGCTGAAAGTATCGGAGTGCTTCTTTTGCATCTTTTGCTTCTTTTGCTTCTGTTCCCTCCTGGATTTCACATTGGAAACATCTTATGAACCCAGCAATATTGCTGGGTTCTTGAAGGTGAGATCATGCCTCACATGTCCTTATGTCTTCCCTCTCCGTCCCGGCCTTCACATTGTTTGAGCTCGGTATGTGTTGGTATTTGCCACAGCCAAATACCACAGAGAGGGATTTGAAACACCAGACATTTATTTATTAATCACTTAATGCATGGCCCTGCCAAATGGACTCTTGAACTGAGTGGCTGTGATATGGCCAGAGCCAGCACGGTCGGGTCCTGGGGAGAGCCCTCTTCCTGGCTGGCAGATGTCCCCCTTCTCGCTGTGTCCTCACAGGGCAGAGAACAGCCAGCTCCCTGGTGTATCTGATAAGAACCCTAATCGCATTCCGAGGGCCCCACCCCCGTGACCTCATCTAAGCTTGATCACCTCTCGGAGATCACATCTCCGAATGCTGCCGTGTTGTGGGTCAGGATTGTAACGTGTGAACTGGAGGAGGGGCAAAGTGCAGTGCGAAGCGGTATGTATGGAGAGAATGGACGGTGTTCCCATTCTGCAGTTTTTTCCTACTTTTTAACGATTGAAATTTTATATTACAGGAGGAAAACTTACAGGGTGGGTAATATTTAAATATATTAAATATTTATTACTATATTATTTCCCATTCAAACAACTATAAACCTACTTTTGCCCACCCCATGTTAATAAGTCAGTCTTCTATTAGCTTTACCCATTGAATTTATTCTTTTGTGATCAGGTTAACAAATATTTATTGACTGTTGTGTATGTGACAGGCACTTGGCTAACTTTTCAGAATACAAAGATGGACAAGACATTTCCTGCCCTTGAGCGTGTTAAATTTGAGGCAAAGGGAGAAAAATGTGTAGGCAGATAACTTCAGTAAAGTGTACTTATGATATGACAAGGTGACATAGGAGTGCCCCACTCCATCTGAGCATGTGTGCATTTAGGGGCTCCAACTCAGGAAAGATTTCCCAGGATGTGTGCCTGAGTTGAACTTTGAACCTCATGCTGGTCACTCGTTCAGAGGACATACACACCCGGGAGGCCACTACCCCAGCCCTGCAAGGTGTTCCCACATTCCTAGTGCCATACTGAATAGTGAGAAGGCCGTTCCGCCACTATATTAGGCCACCTGCTTCTGAGTAATGGAGAACATGGTAGTACCAGTGACTTTCACAGACAGCAGCTGAATGCCACACATGATTTGCTGCACCTCATTCTTGTCGGCATAGCCACACAGTTCAAGTCCATTTGGCAAGACCATGGGTACCTGGGGGAAGAGGCTGTCTGACATTCACTAGAAAGTGGATTTTCTAGTTCATATCTGATCACCTTGCCCTTTGGCGAGCATTCCCATGTAACAGAAATATGTTCACACATTGTCCATTGGAGAGGTCTCTCCACAGGTTGCCTCCCAAGACTTTCTTGTTATCAACTTTCCAAATGTTCTTCTAAATCTTCGGACGCCTAGCTAAACTGATAGCCAGGACTTGTGATAACTCTGGCCATACTTTGTTCTGGGAAAATTGAACAACCAACTGCTTTGCTTGAAGTTCTTCCTTCTGGGAGAATTTCCCTTGATCACCACCCTTCAGGGCCATCCTGTGTTGGCGATGGTGCTCCCAATGCCCGTTTTGGGGTGGTGCCAGCATATTGTGCACAACCATCTGTACACCAGGCATGAGCTTTTCTTAAGTCAGCGGGTCATAACAGACTTCCTGAACCAGAGGTGAAGACTCAGACAGGATGCAGTGGAGCAGAGCAGGAGCTGTGGGAGTCCAAGCCACTTACTCATCTAACTCGTGCTTTCCAAATCTACCTCGATCTAATCTAACATTCGTCTCTCAACCTGATGACGCAGGGTCGTTACACAGGCCCAGTTTTGTGACTCTGTGGGTCAAACAACTTCCAGGTCATGATGAAGAATAAGAAAAGAAAAGGGGGGGGGATGGGGCAAAGGTACAATAAGAAGTTTGAAGGTATTTTTAATGTATTGTAATCACATATTTGAAGATTCTGTTGATAAGTTAAAACCAACAGATGCTTGTGAAATAAGCAATAAACCATGTTTCTTGCCTTTGAAACCTACAGAGTTTACCTAAAAAGAACTTTGAACCTATCTACTCCTTGCATTCCAGTATTTTTTGTTACCTTTACCAAGAGTACTACATTACAAGTAGATTTGGTGATGGCACTGTCTCACATGAAATGCTTTAATGGCTCACAGTGAATTCATTCAGGAGATATTCATACTGAGTACATGTTATGTGCCAGATGCTGTGCTCAACAGTGGGATGCAGTGATACACAGGACAACAGAGCTCCCTGCTCTGGTGGCACTTACAATTTAGTATAAGCTCACTCCAAGTAATAAATAAACAGATCACAATTCCCAGGGTCCATTGCAGACCCATGGAGTGGCTTCTATAAGCTGGGAGGAGAAAAGTAGTGCTTTCTGACTCCACTGTGTTCAGCATCTGATCAATGGGTTTGATGGAGAATTAAAGAATACCCACTAGTCTGTGAATGACTCAGAGCTGAGAGAGATGGCTCATTCCCTGATCTGGGGTACTCGAGTCTAACCTTGGGTGCACATTACACTGATCTGGGGAGCTTTAAAGGTGCTGTACCCAAGCAAATCAGTCTTTGGGAAGAGGGGCCCCGGCATTTGCATCCCAGAAATCTCTTTATATTCTTTCTTCCCCAATGTATTTAAACCAAAAAAAAAAAAAAACACAGTTCACTCATATCTCCTGCTCCTCACTCGACCTCTGTTTTATATATTTTTATACTATACTATACTATAATAAACATACATATACTAGTCTGTCCAGAAAGTCCTGCCATTGTTAATATAATGAGAATGGTTTGTGTGACATTGACATAACCTGGCAGCCGAGGGGAGTAGACTGGGATGCACATGTGTGAACAATGACAACTTCACTGTACTAATCAGCAGGGTTGGTAGATGCCACTGAGTGAGCATATGTGCTGTGTGGCTGTCACATTCAAAATGACTGAGTGAGCAGAGCAACAAACCTGCATCAAATTTTGCATTAAGCTGGAACATTCCTCCACAGAAACTATTCAGATGATTCAGAAGGCCACAGCTATGGGCAGCTGGTGAGATTGGCAGCTTTATCACAGAAACATGCCTGCTCATGCATCATATCTTGTGCAGAGTTTTTTGGTGAAACATCAAATCACCTGGGTGACTTAACCCCCCTACAGCCCAGATTTGGCGCCCTGCAACTTCTGGCTTTTCCCAAAACTAAAGCACCTTTGAAAGGGGAGAGATTTCAGACTTTTGATGAGATTCAGGAAAATTCGATGGGGCAGCTGATGGAGACTGGGAGAACTGTGTGAGGTTCCAGGATGCCTATTTTGAAGGAGACTGAAGCTTCACTGTCCTATGTACAATGCTTCTTGTATCTTGTATCTTCTTCAATTAATGTCTCTTTTTCATATTACATCACTGGATACATACTGGTCCTGGACAGACTGTATATACATATATATGTGTGTGTGTATATATATGCACACATACATATGGCAATCCCCCCTTTAGTTCATGTCCATGGGGCATGCATACAAGTTCTTTCACTATTCCATTTCCTATACTGTCCTTAACATCCCCCTGCCCATTTTATACCTACCAATTTGTACTTCTTAATCCCTGCACCTTTTCCCCCATTCTCCTCCTTACCCCACCCCAACTGTTAACCCTCCAAGTGATCTCCGTATTTATGATTCTTTTTCTGTTCTCCTTGTTTGCTTAGTTTGTTTTTTAGATTCAATTGTTGGTAGAAGTGACTGTATTGCCATTTTAATGTTCATAGCTTTGATCTTTTTTTCTTAAATATGTCCCTTTAATGTTTCATATAGTAATGGCTTGGTGATGATGAACTCCTTTAGCTTTACATTGTCTGGGAAGCACTTTATCTGACTTTCCATTCTAAATGGTAGCTTTGCTCAATAGAGTAGTCTAGGTTGTAGGTCCTTGCTTTTTATCACTTTGTATACTTCTTACCAGTTCCTTCTAGCCTGCAAAGTTTCTTTTGAGAGATCAGCTGACAGTCTTATGGGAAGTCTTTAAGGTAACTCTGTGCTTTTCTCTTGCTGCTTTTAAGATTCTCTATCTTCAGCCTTTAGCATTTTCATTATGATGTGTCTTGGTGTGGTCCTCTTTGTTTCCATTTTGTTTGGGACTCTGTGCTTCCTGGACTTGTGTGTGTATTTCCTTCACCAAATTAGGAAGGTTTTCTTTCATTATTTTTTCAAATAAGTTTTCAATTTTTTGCTCTTTCTCCTCTCTTTTGGGCACCCCTATGATTTGAATGTTGGTACATTTGAAGTTGTCCCAGGGACTCCTTAGCCTATCCTTGTTTTTTGGATTCTTTTTTCTTCTTGCTGTTCTGATAGAATGATTTTTTCTTTCTTATGTTCCAAATCACTGATTTGATTCTCAGCTGCCTCCACTCCACTTTTGGTTTCCTGTACATTTTTTTTTAATTTCCCTTAGCATAGCTTTCATGTCTGACTGGATCTTTTTTATGCTGTTGAAGTACCCAATGAGTTCCTTGAGCATCCTTATAAACCAGTGTTTTGAACTCTGCATCTGATAGATTGCTTATCTCCACTTTGTTTAGTTTTTTTTTGAAGTTTTGTTCTGTTCTTTCATTTGGGCCATATTTCTTTGTCTCCTCATTTTGACAGCCTCCCTGTGTTTGTTTCTATGTATTAGGTAAAGCTGCTTTGACTCCCTGTTTTAGTAGCGTGGCCTATTGTAAAGAAGCATGCTGGTAAGTTGGAATAGGGCGGAACCTTAGGTAGTTGCCAGGGTAGGGAAACTCATGTGAACCAGGTTCATGGAGTCTCCAATATGGTGTCTCCTCTTTGTGGGGGAGGGCTCAGAAAGGGGACAGTGTTGCTACCTGGCCTTTGGAGATTTGTCTGGGAAGCAGCTCTGCCCTGGCACTCGCCCTAATGCCAGACACTTCAGTTTCTTCCTGTATGCCACCGGTGCCCTTCCAGCTGCTGCCCAGGTGCTGGAGCCTAGAGGGAGTGAGTCTGTATAAGTCCTAAGTCCATTGTGGGCCCTTTAAGAGGACATGTCTGAGAATCTTGCAGTTTTTTCTGCCATCCCAACTCTGACTGGTTTTTATAGCCAGCAGTTATGGGGACTTATCTTCCTGGCACTGGAACCCTGGGCTAGGTGGTCTGGTTTGGGGCTGGGATCCCTCACTCTCAAGGTATCCCTCCTGGTTTTCATCCCCCACACATGGGTGTGGGCTGCCCTTTCCACATCTCCATGTCTCAACACATCTCCCCCCCTCCTGCCCATCTGGATGAATGTGAGCTCTTTAATTCCCTGCTTGTCAGATTTCCACACAGCTTGATTTTCTGATGATTCTGGGTGGTAAGTTGTTTTGTAGGGTAGTCATAATTTTTGCTGTGGTTGTGTGAGGAGGCGAGCTGTGTTTACGTCTGCCTTCATCTTGACCGGAAGTCATGCTCAGTCATTTTGAATGTGATGGCCACACAGTACAACATCCTCATCTATTCCCCCCACTGACGCGTACAGTGAAGTCATCATTCACGTGTGCACATTCTAGTCCACTCTCCTTGGAGGCCAGGTTACATCAGTGTTGTATAAACTGTTTTTCTTGTATTAACAGTGATTGGACTCAATTTCTTTATTCGTTTATCTGTGAATGGACACTTAGGTTGTTTCCATACCTTGTCTATTGTAAATAATGCCGCAATGAACATGGGGATGCATGTATCTTTTTGACTTAGTTTTTTCATTTGCTTCAGATAAATACCCAGAAGTAGAATTGTTATATCATATGGTAGCTCTCTTTAACTTTTGAGGAGAGTTTTTCATGGTAGTTACAACAACTCACATTCCAACCAACAGTGCACTATTCATTTTTTTAGTTGAAAACATTTTCTGTGGGGATTGCATTTGGCACTGAGGATGTTGCACGTTTTATAGTATTATGGTACATTATCGTTTTTAAGTAATTCTGCAATGACTTATAGGAGGTTATCTCTTCCAAACAATGATTATTATAATTTTGATAAGAATTTTTAAATTAACAGTATTCCTAAGTACATAACATAGAGTGGGTGTTCCAAATGGAATAATATATCATCAAGATTGAGAAGTTATAACTCATGCTCATTTTTCTCCAACACTGAGCTATTTTTTCCATATTAGATAAGACAAATGATTGTACCAACGTATATATTTAATATGCTTCTAATCAAATACACTAACTGTGTGTGCTCCAGTAGTTCACTAGAGCTGACAACTCATATTTGGAGAAAGTTAAAGTACACAGTTTGGGAAGTAGATTACAAATTGTTTAATCTTTTGAAACACTTTTTTATATCAATGAAAATGATCAGAAATGTTTGAAATGTGTCAGCCCTACTGAATCATAGCCAGCTGCTAATTATTTGTTCTAATCAAGAGTGTTTGCTGTCTGGCATGTGTAATCCAGAGCATCTGTTTATTAAATTTAATCTTTATTGTATTTTTTCCACTACCATTTAGTCCCCTTCTACCCCGTCCCCCCAGCAATCCCCACACTGTTGTCCATGTCCATGAGTCCTTTTCCTTTTTGCTCGATCCCTCCACCCCCTGCCTCCCCTGCAACCAGCTGTCATCCTGCTCTCCATCTGTGAGTCTGTCCCCATTTTCTTTGTTAGTTCGGTTTGTTCATTGGATTCCACATATGAGTGAAATCATATGGTATGTTTGTTTTTTTCTGCCTGGCTTATTTCACTTAGCATAACGTTCTCCAGGTCCACCCATACTGGCTCAAAGGATACAGTTTTCTTCTTTTTTACAGCTGAGTAGTATTCCATTGTGTAAATGTCCCATATTTGCCAAATATCATTAATATTAACATCTGCCCATGAAGTGTGTCATAAAATCTTTTAGTAGCCATTTTAGGATCCCGGTTAATTTTTTCATATGCCATTATGTTGGCTTCTCTTCCCTGAGCCCACACTGAGGGACGCCAGTGAGTGACAGCCCCGCAGGCACACTGCCTAGCCAGGGAGGTCATTTGGGCATTCTCTCTGTTACTTGGATAATCTAGGGTCAACTGTGTTTTCTTTGTTTTTGAGTTGTTAAATAAAGAAAAGATTACCTTGAAGGAATTTTTCCATATTAGTAATTTCTATTCCAAACTAGCAATTGTTAGCTGGGCAATTTAAAAATTACCCTCAGAATACTTTTCTCAAAAATGAAATGTTTCTGATGTTTTATTAATGCTAGCCTTCAGAATCTATAAACAAAGCAAACAGATATCAATCTCACTTAATTCCATTATTAATACTTGGAAATTAAGGGGATTATATGGCAATCTATGTTTCAGTTGAGATATTTATCCCCCTACCCAGCCTTTACCCAAAACTATTTCTACCCACAGTTAAATGTCTGCCCTCTTCTCTAAAGATTAAAAACCTTTCTGCCCCTTATTCTATCGGGTACTTTCTGTCTTTCCTGGGGTTTCAGTGTCTCCCGGCACCTTTTCTTCAGTTTATGAATAAGATCAATAAGATGAGAGAAGTGTTTCTTACTCTCTCATTGCTGCAGCCTTCTCCTATTCACTACCAAACTGTGGTCAGTGTGTGCACTTCCTCCCATTCCATTCATTGTTCAGTTTTCTTGAACTCGGTCCTCTGCCTTCATTATTCCCAAAAAGCTGTCCCAGCAAAGGTCACCAAGCCTCTTAAATGTCAAACACAGTGGGCCTTTTGTGGTCTCTGAATGTAACCACTCCACTGCATGTTGACACTGGTAATCCACTCTTTCCTACACCTCTCTTCTCTCAGGACTCTCCAGGTTCTCCCCCTGCTTCCTTGCGTCCTTCGCAACACCCCTGCAGGTGTGGTGGCTCCACGCGGGTGCTCTTCTCACCGTGGCTCTCTCGTCTGTGTGTGGAGGCTCGCTTATCCCAGGCCCCTCTCCTGAGCGCCAGGCCTCTACAACTGGCCGGCATTTCCACTTCCTCCACACCACCTCAAATTCGTCTGCGCCCTGTCCGATGCACCGATCCTCCTTATCTTTGTTAAGGAGCCATCACCTTTATAGTAACCCAAACCAGTAACCTTTGGCGTATTTGACACTGCACTGTGATCTCATGAATCCCACTAAATGTTATGGCTTTGGGCTCTTAAACAGCTCTCACATACGCCTTCCTCTCTTTCTCTCCGTTGTCACTGACATCGTTCCAGCGTAGGTTATTCTTCCTGCAACAGCTCAGCTGCGCTTCTCACCTGTGGTCTGGTTGTACTCGACGACTTCCTGGACGGAAGACACTTCCTGCTACACAATGAACCTGCATTCGCTCTTGCCACACTCCAGGACCCTCTCAAAAATGTTCATTGCTTTTGAAAGGTGTTTTTTTTCTAAATACATGAAAAGTTCTATTTAATTGATTTTTAAAATAAACTGATCATGTCATGCTCTTACTTTAAGTCCCTCATCTGTCAGTGGTTCGCCATAGCCTTCAGGGCACGGCTCGCTCCTCTAATTTGGCACACAGGTCCCATCTTTATTATGAAACTTCCTGTCTCTTTAGCCTTTTGTTTTAACAGCTTACTACCCACGGACTGTGCTGCAGCAGTTGGGAACTCCATGCACTGCCCTGTACGAAAGCGTCTTTGTACGAAGCCTCCTTCTTCATGGGTTATTCTTCCCTGGCTTTGTCATCTAATGAATCCCTGTTTAACCGTCAAGTATTTTGCTCATCCCCCTTTCCAGAGTTGCCTGATCCATCCACCTAGTGGAAGTTAGACTTCCCTCCTTTCCATTAATTATGGGCAGTCTTATGGGGTGCTGATCATGCCATTTTGTTTTTATTGATTTACTTATCTGTCTCCCCTGACATAAGTTCATGTTCCAGAGTTATATGACTGTGGGTGAGTTACTTAACCTTTTTGCCTCCACTCCTCATCTGTAAAATTCAGATGTGGTATCCTATATATAATCTGCTTCTTAGGGGTGCTGGGGAATTCCGTGAGATAGTGAAGTGTACATGCGGAGCATTTTACAGTATGGCATCCTAAATGCAGTAGGTGCCCTGGACTCCAGAGCCCACAGAATGTGTGAATCCCTCCGTTATTCCCACAGTTATCTTCCCACCCACTCTCTTGCCCTTGTTTTCCCTCATGCCTGTAAATGTCAGCACATTCACTACTTACTTTTAGTCAACAACATAATGGATAAGTCTGTTCTTGAAAATTTTGGAAACAATCACCATTCTGTAAAAGCCATTTTTTTCTCTTCCACTTCTCTTTGATTTTCTGTAGAAGTGCATATATATTATTTCAAAAAAGTCACGAATAAGTGAACCATCACTTTCTTCCTGCCTCTGAAATATGAAAGCACCCTAATAAAATTATACTTTAATAAATAGTAAAATCAATGCTCTTAGAAGCAACCCACTACACGGTATTGATGCCTTATTGTTTGCCATGTCCTGCCTACAAATAAAGTAAAGCATTTTGCCCCATCCTCATATACTGAACCCAAGAAACAAGTGGGAACATCTTTCATTTCTAGCTCTAGTGCATAGTAGTTGCTTAGAAATGCATGTCGTTTGGGTTCTTCCTCCGTGGGCCATGAGAACTTCCTGTGATAGAAATTTTTTATAATATAGTTGCATGGTGTCCTAAGCTCCCTGACTAGGGGAAATAAAAGCAGTGCATGTACTTCAATAAAGAAAAATATGAGTTATTTCTTACTGGGAGACTCATACATAGCTTCCTGTCGCATACACACCTCCCACCAGCTGTCTTTCTTCCATAGACTTTTCTTCCATCGCTGTCTCACTCTGCTTGCAAACATCCTTCGAGCTGGCTGCAGACCCTTTCTCTGCCGCACATTGAGGGGCGTGTGCTCAGGCCCTGGAAAATGATTGCTTGCCTCTGTGTCATTAATTCAGCTCTAGGTACCCCGACCTCTGCCCCATATGTTTAGTATAATGTTTGCCACTTCAGAGGTTGGGGTGAGGGGCTGGGGTCAAACAATTAGTTCTGCTGCAAGAATATATTTCTGCAGGTTAGAGTCATTCCTTTCTCACTCAAATGTATGCTCCATATTAATGGTTCTTAATCTGGGCTGTGCCTGGCATCACCTGAATGGCTGGTTAAAATAGACTGCGGGGCCCCATCCCCAAAGTTTCTGACTCAAGAAGTCTGGGAGGAGCCTGGTGAATCTGCATTCTAACAAGCTGCTGATGATGCTGATGTTGCTGGGCTGGGGACCACCCTTTAAGATCCACTGCTCCAGACACTGTTGCCACACTGCTTCCCATCAATTACCTGCCCGTTAAATCATTGATAGTTAAATTTTGAGAGTGTTGTCATATTTAGATAAATTCTAACTGATCTTAGTATATACTAATAAAAATATTGATGTTATGTATATCCTTCATAGCATCAAAAATATAAAAAGCCCAAACAATACAGATTTGAAACAAAAAATAAACCCTTCCAATCCTCATTCAATGTATCATTAATGATTAAGGCAAATTGTATGGGAAACTGAGAGATTATTGAAAGTCTGCAGAATTGGTCTAGTTTTCAGCACTCTGACTTTGGGTACCAGAGCTAAGGAAATATATCATAATTACTCCTATATTCTACTCTAATTTTTCAAGAATTTTACCTGATATGGCTTCTCCTAGTCCAAAAAAGTTTGTAGTTATTGAAATTGTATTTTAAAACTCTGGTCGCACAGACAGACTATTTTCAATTAAAGAAAGAAAGGTGAACATTAATTTCCTCTACATCATCCATAATTTAGGAGTGGTTACCTGATGTGCTGAGGCAGCTGTAGTCAGCTTTGCAATAGCGTGTTGCAGCACAGGGTGACTGGGCCGGAATTATTAGTTACTGGCGGCGGCTGTGTCTCTGCTTCCTGCTTGTGGATTTTCAGCTTACTATAGACTTTCCCAACGAACAACATGAAATTATTCATGAGCCTTGGATATTATGCATACAATTGATTATGAAAATGTACTAGTAACCTAATTGTAGAATTCCTCTGTTATACAGCACAAATATATTTAAATAGGCCTTCAAAGACTCTAAGAATTAGAGCATGTGGAGGGTTTTTCTTGTCTATTTTGAATTGCTGCTGATATTTTGTTGTACTTTAATAAGCAAATTGTATTGTATGCATATTTACATCAGTATATGAGTATACAGTTGTACATAGTTGCCCCAATATGTTTATATACCAATATACTTATATATCTCTAAATAAATATCTGGTTTTACATTATTTTATCATATCACAAGTAATGTGGCCTGTATTGTCAATGAATTGCTCATTTTTTCTTCTATCAACTCTTGTGTGTTATGGACAAAACGCACAGATCCCATGTCCGTGATATCCATGATGATTTTTCTCCTACATGATTTCTCCCAAGGCTGTCAGGAGGTCTGGGTCTTGTTTGTTTGCTTCAACATGCCGCAAAGGGCCGGCCCTCCACCTCACAGCCACAGCAAAACCCTCACGCTGCCTCCTCTCTGGGAACGCAGCCCTTTTCTGCTGCAGGCGGTTGTGTGGTCACGTAACACCTTGATTTATAACTGGGTTGTAATCCAAATAGGAAACAGGTGGAATCACAACTGGGTATAGTGCCTCGGATATTAATGGCTTGGCTCAGCAGTGGAATTTCTAAAGCCGTATACACTTTTTTTTTTGCCTTAATTATGCATTCATTAAAAGCTTTTATACCCAACAGAATAAAGCAAATATTTTTTGATCTCCATAGCATGCTCCCAGACTGTAGATTTGCACAGCAGGGTCTTGATCATCTGAATAAATTGTATTTCTCCAAGGAGTTTATCTTTCAAATAAGGTCATAAAGAAATGCAGCTCCTCCGTCCTTAAATTTCTCTGTGTGCCTTTTCTGCCATGTGTAAAACAGAGCATGGGAACCAGAGTACACTGCAGTGACACGTATTATACTTGGTGACGGTCCATATAATGTCTCATCTGTTCTCCTTGTTTATCTCTTGTAAAATGTTTAAGTAGAAAAGAATGAAAGATTTTTACATGACAACTATGATTTTTGCTGATATTTGTCCATATTAGATATTCAGTATCTTTTTCCCTGCACCCAATCAGTGAATAAAATTTACAGAAATGCAAAGCTAGAGTTTAACCACTGTTGATAGCATTTTTAAAAGGGAGTAAAAATAATGATAGCTGTTGTATGTTGAGCATCTCCTATGTGAAAGGCACTTTATATATATATTTTTTGGGGAATCCTTGCCACAGATCACTTTCCCCATTTTTCTAGATGAAAAAATTAGACTCAGAGGTTAACCATCTGCTGAAGCCATGCAGATGGGTCAACTTCAAATCCTGTGCTTTTCCTACAACTCCAAACTAAAGACTCAGCCAGTTTCCTGTCGCCACAACCTAGGACCTAGTGAAAGAGACAGGGGAAATGTGTCATTGTAAATGCAAAGAAATATGCACAACCAATTGCACTTATAACTTTTCTGAGCCATGAAGAGTAAGATGGCAATACACCTGATATTGAATGGTAGCCTGAAAACAGCATATAGCATATGGCTGTGAAAAGTTTAGGCAGTAACTCCTCACCCCGACTCTTTGGACTGCCATAGTTGTCTCCAGCATGGCTAACATTGTAGGCATGTACTTTAAAATATTTTAATTACTTTGATATTAAAATATTCAATACATTTATTTATAATTTAACAAATTATTTAAAGATTAAAACATTTAAAATACTTCAAAATATTCAAATATTTTTAGAGGAGCAGGAGCATCTATGTTTTATTGTAAACTAAGAAATAAAAGCAACAAAAGTTGAATTTTTAAATGTCTGTTATTTTTTTCTTACCTACCCACTATCTATCAGTCAGAACCGATTAGGTAGCCACTTCCTGAAGACAGAGGAAGATCTGAAGAAGTACAGATACAGTCTGTACTTTTATGTTCAGCTGGGAAGAAAAGTATGTAACCAGTTGCCAGTGGTTACATAAAAGATACAAGTAGCTCCAGCAAATAGAAATCAGAAGAGGGAGTGAGTCTCCCAGCTGCAATGGCATGGCTTTCTTAGGAAGTGGAATCTGATCTTGCTTGTTTCCCACCAAGAGGAGAAGAGCATTTAGAATATACACTTTCCCTTTTCTTACGGGCTGTTGAATCAGTCTTTAAATGCTTCACGAACAATAACCATTTGTGACAGGGATACATAAGGCCCCCCTTATGGTCTAAAGGAACACCATGGGCATTCAATGAATTTCACTTGGCAAACAGCATGGGCATTGATATTCTCTGGTTATTCTTGAATACCAAGAGAAGTAAGGTTCTTTTTCAACATTCTTGGAGGGGGAAAAAACCCAACATGTGCACAGCCAGAAGACCCAGGAGTCGCGGTGGAAGCTAGTCCTGATGCATCTGCCACCACCACACTGAGCAATTGTGTGAAAACCCTGTGCCCGGTTAGCATCCAGAGAATGTCGTAAGCTCAGATCCAATATCGAGAGCACCTTTCTCAGTTAACTGTGGGAGCTCTGTTGGTTTTGCCCTATTGTGGAACCATGCCTATAACCAAACTGTCATTTCCTTTTTCCATTTTACTTCATGGATGGACTTTATTTTAAGAATTTAAAAAACATGTTGCTTTTTAAAATTCATTGTCCAACAAATATTTTTTAATTACAACCTACGATAAAGGTGTTATGATTGACCTTGTACAAAAAGGATACAAAAATGCATAAAATATAAAGTGTGTTTTTACTAGTTTAGTAGGAACATTTCTACTTGGAAGATATAGTCATGAACAGGTTAGTGACAGTTACCTGGTATGTGACAGGAGCCTGGAAGTGGGGAGCAGTAGGATTCAGCTGGTGACAGAGGGCCTCGTGCACTCTGTCTGAGGTGGTATGTGGTTCCTAAAAGCAGTCCATACAATGTTTTTATTTAGCTTTGGTTAACATTGCTAAAAAATGAAACCACACTGGCTTTATATGCAGAGTGGGTGTATAAGGCTATTTGGGGTAGAGTTGGGAATAGTTTTTTTTTTAAGATTTCTTTACTTCCCTAACAAGAGTGACTTTTCATTTAGAGGAGTCCTCTAAATGTGATGTAGTGTCAATATTTTATAATAAAACTTAAAATTTCATGGGTGCTGTTCATGCCAGGGACAGTGCCACTATGTCTCCTGACAGTCTCTCTCTGTAGTAAACTGTTGACATGTGTTACTTAAGGTGACACTTTGAAGAGCAGGGTAACTGAAGGGCATCAGTAATTGGAAATGAAAGATCATAATTATAATGGTGGAACACAGTATTTGTTAAAATAGTCACATCTGTTGAGTATTATTAACCAGAAAAAACCTAGAATCCTGTTCAACTTTGTAATCTTATGGGGGAAAATTCAGGAAATCAAAGTGGCATTACGTTTATTTTGACCTTGAGAGATCTTAAACACAAGTCCCAGTTTTCAATACTGACGGTGCAGGTTGCTGATGCTTACCCTTGTTTCACAAGTTAGCCATGTTCTCAGAAGCAGATGAGGCCACAAGGGAAATAGGCATTCTTAAGGCTCTGTTTCCCATGGGCATCTGTAGTATTAAATCGGAGCATGTAGATCAGACTTCCACACCTTGTCAGTTTATCAAGGACTCTTAGACTGAGGAAGGGTACTTACAGGGGAGGTAGGGGGTGGTCTCCAGGAGATGCAATCACAAGACATCAGATACTTCTGTGTTCTGTGTCATTCCGATGATTAGACTGCAGTGCTGGATGGGTTAGGGGTTACCAACAGGCAGGCCGGGGAGGCATGCTGTGCCTGAAACAAAGATGACATATTAGAAGTATGTGTAATTGATCCTCAGCTGGAATCGTCGTTGGGACACATCTGGCTCACCTCCCGGCTGTGGGCTGTACGCTGTGTGCAGTGTGTACATGGACGCCAGCTACGGGCTGCACACTTTTCTCCCAGTCAGGAAACTGTTGGAATGAAAGCGAGTCTGGGGGATATTAGCTCAGGGGCAGGCTTCAATCTGCTCTAAATCATAAAATAAAGTCTTGTATGAGCTTTGGTCAGTTATTCATGCTTGCTTAATTGAGATGTTGAGAGATGCCTGCTAATACGGTGGTCAGTCACTGCTACGGAAGAGAAGCCTTCCAGGGGACATACAAAGGCCACAATCATCATTCTCTTGCCCCCTCCCCTGGTGTGGGAAGGGTGTGGCCACAGGGTTCACCCAAGGCCCTTCCTGCCCTGCTTCTTCCCACTCCTGTCCTCGCCACCTGCTAATTTGCCTCCCAAATGTAATTACATTCGAATATAACCCAAACAAGACAGTATTTGCATTCTTTTCCCTACCGTTTTCAGTAGTTATTATAGGAAATGACTATTTTAATGATTTAATTAGGGGACTAGATCACACAGAAAGACTGAATTGGGGGATATATATAAGGTATAAGAATTAATGCGTGGACTTCCGGCCAAGATGGAGGCGTAGGTAGACACCCTGTGCCTCCTCGCACAACCAAAAGACGGACAACAACAAATTTTAAAAGAAAAAACAACCAGAACTGACAGAAAATTGAACCGTATGGAAGTCCGACAACCAAGAAACTAAGAAACATACATCCAGACCGGTAGGAGGGGCGGAGAGGACTCGCGTGGCGGG
>VMDR010004640.1:0-58153 GCA_007922815.1 Macrotus californicus
TTGTCTATGGTATTTTTTGCGGTGCGATCCATTTTCCCCTTTATTTTTATATAATCAAATGAATCAGTCTTTTCTTGCATTGCGTGTAGGTTTGGCATCATGTTTAGAAAGCTTTGCTGTACATTCAGTTTGTAGAAATATTCATCAATTTTCTTCTAGGACTTGTATGCTTTTTAGATTTTTATTTTTAGATCCCTGATATATATGGACTTTATTCTTGTATGTGTTGAGGTATAAAACTAATTTTATCTTTTTTCCTAAGTGGCTGTCCAATTGTCCCAATACCATGTACTTAAAATTTCATCTTTGCCCCAGTAATTTGAAATAGCATCTTTATCATCTACCAAACTTCTGTATTGCCAGAAGAGTTTAGTGATCAGAAAGCCACACTTGTTTCTCACTCAAAATTATTATATGTTGAAGTACTTAATAGAAAAAATAAACAAACAATTGGTGAAGCCTGATAATAATTTAGATAACAATATAATAACAATGCGCTTGGGGAAAATGGCACAAATTCTTTCTCTCTAAGGATAATTTAGGTCTCTTGGGAGTTTTGCATGTGGACAAATTTAGCAGCACTTTGCAGGTAATTTCCTGGCATATCTAAGTTTGTGACATAATAAGCAATAAGAGAGTACTATGTGATCAACACTAGAAGGGAATAGCACCCAGATAAGAGAGGAGCCAAACGTCTTCTTTTTTTCTTAAGCTTTAGATGTCTAAAATCACTGATTGTAGTTCCAAAATATTTTGATGAGATGATTTCTTCTTGTTCTAAATATAGATAGAATTGAGGTCTTAAAAAACTTATTCTGAAGATTCATAGATCATCATTTAAAATCCAAGAATGCAAAACATTTTTGCACAAATAACTTTCATATAAATATTAAGGCTAAGCCATTCAGCTTCTTCGCCAAATCCCTGTATCTCTCAACTGTCTAAATCATGATGTGTATTTGATCGATCTGTTGGTTATCTCTTTTTAATGACATGTCTCCTCAAATGATCCCTTAATTTGACCTAAGGATGTTTCTCAAATAAGCAAATCATATTGAATTGAGAGATTATTAGATGATACTCAGGATTTTAAGGGGATAATACATATAGTTTTCCTCAAATGTAGTAATTTGACAGTATCATGAGTAGACTTTTCTAACATTACTGGCTCTCTGGGAATAAATATTGGGGAATCACCTAATATTTAAAATAATATTAGCTCTGGCTGGTGTGACTCAGTGGATTGAGTGCCAGCCTGCAAGCCAAAGGGTCACTGGTTCAATTCCCAGTCAGGGCACATGCCTGGGTTGTAGGCCAGGTCCCCAGTAGGGGGCATGTGAGAGGCAACAACACATTGATGTTTTTCCTCCCTCTCTTTCTCCCTCCTTTCCCCTCTCTAAAGATAAATAAAAAAAATCTTTATTAAAAATAATATTGGGTAATATTTATGGAGAGCTTTCTCCATGCTAGGCAAGGCCAGCATCATGGACGTGTCACCCATGCAGTCACACTGGCCACCTTTCTCAGAAGGGCCCTGCATTTGGGTTAATGCTCTGCTGTCACCATCTTGAAATTCTTAGCAATTTTTAGCTCTCTATTTTCACTTTGCATTAATGTCACAAATCATGCAGCCAATCCTGGTACCAAGCACTATGTTTATCAAAGAGTGTATATCGTTTAATTTATATTTTGGAAAGATCTCTTAGGTTTCTTCATGTGAAATAGAGTTTAGGGAAAACAAAAGAAGAAATAAGAAGACCAGAGAGGAAGCTATGGCAGTATTTAAGGTGGTTTTGATTTAAGGTGGTTTTGATTCAGGTAGTGGCTGTAGAGAGGGAGAGTAATTGGTAGATTTAAATATATTTTGGAGATAGTAAGCATTGGCATGAGCTGGTAATGACTGGAATGTGGGGATTTAGAAAAAGATGTGAAGAATGATTTAGGAATTTTTGACTAGAAGTGCCCCCCATTAGACATAAGAGGCTGGAGAAAGAACGGGTTTGAGGATGTAGTTAAGAGTTGTGTTGAACTTTATGCCAAGTGAAAAGGCAGATACAAAAGACTATGTATTTTATAATTCACTTATATGAAACTTCTAGAAAAGACAAAACTATGTAGAAAACAGATAAGTGGTTGCCTGAGGCCAGGGGTAGGAGCAAAGATTGGCTGCAGACAGGCTGAGGGAATTTGGTGGAGGGGGGTGATGGGAGTATTCTAAAACTGGATTGTGGTGTTGGTTGCATAACTGTATACATTTACTAAAAGTCCTTGATTGTCTAGGTGAACTCTGTGATAAGTATAAAGCCATTAAAAGATTAAAATAAGAGATTAAGATGCTTGTGGTTGTGTCAAGGAGTACTATTGCAAGTCCCATTTAACAGATCAAGAAAATAAAAGAGAAGTTAAAAATAAAAGCTTCATGGTTACACAGCTATTAAGTGTAATATCCAATATTGGAACTTGAATCTTTTGAACACTAAGGCCTTACTGTTGACCACTATAACACATTTACTTTCTATTTAAAAATTATATTATGTTTGTGTATCTCATTAATCAGAGGCTCTCTTAAAGTCATAAAACAGATAGAGAAGAAGATAGGGATTGGAAAATTGTGTTGGTCCTATACACGGTGCTTCTGTTTCCCCTCAATATAGGTGGCACAGGAAGGGACACCATCTTTGTTGTTCTCCATTGAGTCGTATTAGCACACCCTACTTGGTTATATTTTCTCTTTCAAATTATTATATTAAGAATAGTTTCATTAGGCCGCCTGGTAGCTTGAAAGAGTGGCTGTATTTTCCAAAAATGCTTATGGATACACCTAAATGAATATATATATATATATATATATATATATACACACACACACACACATATATATATATATATATATATATATATATATATATATATATATCTCCTTAGTACATTTTATGAGTATTATGCCACTTGCATGACAATCGATATATTAGCAAGCATTAAGTATAGGAAAATGTTGGTCAAAGAGGGGAAACTTTCAGTTATAAGGTGAAAAATTCTGGAAATCTAATGTACAGCATGGTAACTATAGTTAACAGTACTGTAGCATATACTTGAAATTTGCTAAGAGAATAGATCTTAAAAAGTTCTTAATACACAATCACAAAACAGTAACTAGGTAAGGTGATGAATGTGTTATGTTGTAATCATTTCATTCTACACATATATTAAATCATCGTGTTGTATACTTTAATTTTCTACAATTTTGTCAATTATAATTCAATAAAGCTGGGAAAGAGGAAGCATTAAGTGCCTACTGTACTAGATAGATGCCAGGGGTACAAGTGATCATTAAAATAGGCACAGTCTCTCCCCTCCTGCAGCTTTTTTATTTTTAGTGGAAGAGGCAGACACTATGCCAAAACAAAAAATAATTACAAAGTTTTTAATTGTACTAGGTTCAACACAGGAAAATATAAGATGCTCTGAGAGAGCATAACAAAGACTCCTGGTTTTAAATGGAATCTAGGGGGAAACCTCTGTTAGGAAATAACATTTAAACTGAGACCTGACAGATTTTGTAGAAATTAGCAAAGCAAAGGGAGGAAAGGGCAAGAATCTTTCCTAGGAGAGGAACAGAGGGTGTGAAGGCCCTGGGGCACCAGGGAGCTGGGGACTGCTCACCACCCTGAAAGCCAGAGAAGATAAGAGAACTTGGATACTATGCAAAGGATTTGGTATTTTATTTCAAGAGCAGTGATATGCTACTGAGGATTTTGAGCTGGAAATTCATGATCCAGTTAAAATGTGAAGATCCTTCTGGCTACTGTGAAGAATAGATCCAAGAGGGTTCTGCTGTTTTATGACGAGGTTTTAGGAAAACTATGGGTCTTATGAATGGCAAAACTATTTCAACCTTTAAAAGCTAGTTTTGAAAAGACATTTGTCAATTAAGTGATAGTGAATGGAAAAAAATGATTGATAAATCAGCCCAGACTGATGTGGCTCAGTTGGTTGGGCATTGATCCGCAAAGCGAAAGGTCACCAGTTTGATTCCCAGTCAGGGCACATGCCTGGGTTGCAGGTTCTGTCTGGGTCCCAGGTTGGGTGGGCACATATGAGGGGCAACCAATTATGTTTCTCTCTCTCATCCATGTTTCTCTCCATCTCTTTCTCCCTCTTTTCCCCTCTCTCCAAAAATAAGTAAATAAAATATTTTTTAAATGATTGATAAGTCAGTTTATCCCTGAATAGCTCACTAGATCAGTGCTTCTCAAGCTTCAATGTACATTTACATCACCTAGGTGTTTTTGCAAATTCTGGTTCTCTAGGTCTGAAGTGGGGCATTGCTGCGTTTCTAACAAACTCCCATTAGTCCTTGGCTCACATTTTGAGTAGCAAGTGACTGGGCTATATCCTAAATTCTAAATATAGTCAATAGAATATATATATTCTATCTTCCCGTGCCTCTCAGTCTTCTTGTGGTCTAGCCAATTGTCAAGCTTGAGTATTTAAAACTGGAGGTCTTAAGAAATGAATTAAAGTATTGAAGACATGGTCCTGGCTGGTGTGGCTCAGTGGATTGAATGCTGACCTAGTAACAGAGGGGTCACTGGTTCGATTCCCAGTGAGGCCACATGCCTGGGTTGTGGAACAGGTCCCCAGTAGGAGGTGCATGAAAGGCAGCCACACATTGATGTTTTTCTCCCTCTCTTTCTCCTTCCCTTCCCCTCTCTCTATAAATAAATAAAATCTTTAAAAAAAGTATTGAGGACATGGAGAAATAGGTCAAATAAGGCTTTTCATCTTTTCAATAAATATCCTATCCTTTTTTTCTTATCTACCTATCTAATGTGTCTGCCTACCTCCCTGCCTCAAGGCTTAGTTACACTTCAGAAAGAACTACACACAATCAAAGTAATGTCCAAGACGGTTATATAGAAGTAGTGTGTGGGGCTCCAGAACTTTACCTCTAATGGAATGGTTTGCATCATTAATGGAGGCTTACTCTGTGCCAGGCAATTTACCCTGCCTTATTCATTTAATAGATAGGAACCCAGAAACCCTCAGAGGATAGTTTCTTGCCAAGGATGTACAACTCAGCTCTGACATTTCATACCTGACTCTTATTCATTAGCCTAATCATTGCTATTTTGTTTGTTTTGTAACTACAGTCTCAAATACAGAAAACTCAAGGCTCTTTATTCTGTGGGGAAAGGCTTTGTATTTCTCTAAAGATTTTATGGAACTTTGCAGCCATATTTCAATCATTTCATAAAGGTCTCAAGTGGTACATATGTCTGGTTCTCTGCCTGTCCCCCCATCCCACTGCCTTTTGGGGGCAGGGTGCCATCCTTTATTAGCAATGCAACTTCTTTTTGCAGAGTATGAACCCAAGATATTGGGAAATGCATTGATCGAGTAAAGGGAAACATTTGAGATTAAGCTCAATGATAGAAACTATGCTCGTTGGGAAAGACGGTAGGAAATTTCACACTGTTCCCTGGTTCTTAGGAAATGAAAGCTAAACAATATCCAGTTTTAAAAAGAAATCGGCATTGAAATTTTAAATTTCATAAAAGAGAGTTAAACCAAACAGATAGCAGGTCCTGTTGACTTGCTTTACTGAGGAAGTGACAGGGAATTAATTCTACAGTGTCATGTGGTCAGAGATAAAGCTGCAGTATTAACATTGCCACAGAAATGTTGAATTACTTCTTACAAGAAGAGACCAGCTAAGTAGGTTTTTACCCAGTCCTCCAATAAACCAAATTTGTTGGTGTTTTTTCCAGACAGCGGCGTATCATTTTCGATTTGTTTTGATCCCTCGTCTTGCGTTTAAAGACAGCCATTAAAACATTTACTTGGACGACAGGAAAGGGATTGACGGTGGGAGCGGGGATAAGGGTTGGGAATGGGGGGCGGGGCAGTGGAGAGCAACGGGGGAAAATTGGGAAAATTGTAATAAGACAGTAAAATAAAATAAAAAAAATACATTTAATAGCCCTTGATTTGGCTTGAAGACTTGCAGAACGGCCAGCTTCATCCCCCTGCAATTGGCTTTCCAGGCTAAGGTAGGTTTCCGATGTACCGACACTGCCAAGGCGCTCTGGCTGTGAACTCTGGAAGGAAGCCAGAAGAAAGTGAAGTTCCTGGCGCTAAGCTCCTGTCCCGCTCAGAGAGCCCGGCGCTAGCGCCGTCTTCGTGCAGTTATTGGCTGGGACTCTGCGTGCCGCTGTCGGCCAATGAAGGCGCTGGAGATCTGGCCCCGGCCCGTCCCCTCTCGGCGCCCCGGGATGAGGCAGAGACTGAACCGCCGGCGAGCAAATCAACGGCATCCAGGAAGCCATGTCCGACTCGGCGCCCAGCGCCCAAGCGCTAACCCGCTGAAAGTTTCTCAGCGAAAACGCCGGGACGATCTGGACCCCGCCAAGAGGAACCGCCTTTGAGTGAGATGGTCCCAGAGGCCTGGAGGAGCGGACTGGTAAGCACCGGGAGAGTGGTGGGAGTTTTGCTTCTGCTTGGTGCCT
Source organism: Macrotus californicus (assembly GCA_007922815.1). Lineage (NCBI taxonomy): Eukaryota > Metazoa > Chordata > Mammalia > Chiroptera > Phyllostomidae > Macrotus > Macrotus californicus. Next base: position 6,510 of record VMDR010004640.1, read on the forward strand.
TGCACAAGGCTTCCGCCGTCATTCGCTATGAGATCCTGGAGGAAAGAGAGAAGGGTTTCGCGGTGGGCAACGTGGTCACGGACCTTGGCTTGGATCTCGGCAGCCTGTCAGCCCGCAGGCTCCGGGTGGTGTCCGGAGCTAGCCGAAGATTCTTTGAGGTGAACCGAGAGACCGGAGAGATGTTCGTGAACGACCGCCTGGATCGAGAGGAGCTTTGTGGGACGCTGCCCTCCTGTACCGTAACTCTGGAGTTGGTGGTGGAGACTCCACTCGAGCTTTTCAGTGCGGAAGTGGTGATTCAGGACATCAACGACAACAATCCCGCTTTCCCCACCCGGGAAATGAAATTGGAGATTAGTGAGGCCGTGGCGCCGGGCGCGCGCTTTCCGCTGGAGAGCGCGCACGATCCCGATGTGGGGAGTAACTCTTTACAAACCTACGAGCTGAGCCGAAATGAGTACTTTGCGCTTCGTGTGCAGACGCGGGAGGACAGCACCAAGTACGCGGAGCTGGTGCTGGAGCGCGCCCTGGACCGGGAGCGAGAGCCGAGTCTCCAGTTGGTGCTGACGGCGCTGGACGGAGGAACCCCGGCTCGCTCCGCCAGCCTTCCGATTGGCATCACCGTGCTGGACGCGAATGACAATGCGCCCGCCTTCAACCAGTCCTTGTATCGGGCGCGCGTTCTGGAGGATGCAGCCCCCGGCACTCGCGTGGTGCAAGTCCGTGCAACCGATCTGGATGAAGGCCCCAACGGTGAAATCATTTATTCCTTCGGCAGCCACAATCGCGCCGGCGTGCGGGAACTCTTCTCCTTAGACCTCGTAACCGGGGTGCTGACAATCAAGGGTCGACTGGACTTCGAAGACACGAAACTCCACGAGATTTACATACAGGCCAAAGACAAGGGCGCCAATCCCGAAGGAGCGCATTGCAAAGTTTTGGTAGAGGTTGTGGACGTAAATGACAATGCTCCGGAGATCACAGTCACTTCCGTGTACAGCCCAGTCCCCGAGGACGCCCCTCTGGGAACTGTCATCGCTTTGCTCAGCGTGACTGATCTGGATGCTGGGGAGAACGGGCTGGTGACTTGCGAGATTCCGCCAGGTCTCCCCTTCAGCCTTACTTCTTCCCTCAAGAATTACTTCACTTTGAAAACCAGCGCAGCCCTGGATCGGGAGGCTGTGCCAGAATACAACCTCAGCATTACTGCTCGAGATGCTGGAGCTCCTTCCCTCTCAGCCCTTACGACGGTGCGGGTACAAGTGTCCGACATCAACGACAACCCTCCACAGTCTTCTCAACCTTCCTATGACGTTTACGTGGAGGAAAATAACCTCCCCGGGGTTCCAATACTAAATCTGAGTGTCTGGGACCCCGACGCCCCTCAGAATGCTCGCCTTTCCTTCTTTCTCTTGGAGCAAGGGGCTGAAGCCGGGCTAGTGGGTCGCTATTTCACCATAAATCGTGACAGTGGCGTCGTGTCATCCTTAGTGCCCCTGGACTATGAGGATCGGCGGGAGTTCGAATTAACAGCTCATGTTAGCGACGGGGGCACCCCAGTCTTGACCACCAACATCAGCGTGAACGTGTTTGTCACTGATCGCAATGACAACGCCCCTCAGGTCCTATACCCCCGGCCTGGCCGGAGCCCTGTGGAGATGCTGCCCCGAGGTACCGCTGCCGGCCACGTGGTCACGCGGGTCGTGGGCTGGGACCCGGATGCAGGACACAACGCGTGGCTCTCCTACAGCCTCCTGGGAGCCCCTAACCAGAGCCTTTTTGCCGTGGGGCTTCACACGGGTCAAGTCAGCACTGCCCGCCCTGTCCAGGACACAGATTCGCCCAGGCAAACTCTCATGGTCTTGATCAAAGACAATGGGGAGCCGGCACTGTCCACCACCGCCACCCTGACTGTGTCAGTAACCGAGGAATCTCCAGAGGCCCGGGCTGAGTTCCCCTCCGGCTCTGCCCCTGGGGAGCCGAATAAAAATCTCACCTTTTATCTGCTCCTCTCTTTAATCCTGGTCTCCGTGGGGTTCGCAGTCACAGTATTGGGAGTGATCATATTCAAAGTTTACAAGTGGAAACAGTCCAGGGACCTATACCGAGCTCCTGTGAGCTCCCTGTACCGAACGCCAGGGCCCTCTCTGCACGCGGACGCCGTACGGGGAGGCCTGGTGCCGCCGCACCTGTACCATCAGGTGTACCTCACCACTGACTCGCGCCGCAGCGACCTGCTGCCGAAGAAACCTGGGGCCGCCAGCCCTCTGGCCAGCCACCAGAACACGCTGCGGAGCTGCGATCCGGTGTTCTATAGGCAGGTGTTGGGTGCAGAGAGCGCCCCTCCTGGACAGGTAAGGGTTAGCAAGTCGTCCTGGACTGAGATTAAGGCTTTTTGAGGAACATAGACGGATTGTTGTTGTTGTTTTTGTTTTGTTTTGTTTTGTTTTGGTAATGAAGATGTTTTCCTAATGATGCATCCCCATTTCTACCTGGCTCTTCCTAGATCTTTGTGCTTTTGCAAAGGGGATGGCCTAGCCAGAGTGTGGTCTGTGGTCACTCAGTATGGAGTTAATTGACTTGTCTGTGGACCCAATTCACACTCTCAGCACTCACTGGCTTGCCATAAAAACTAACCAACCTTGCTACGGGGCAGTTAAACTATAACCCAAGATCTCAGCAATCAGAGTTTAGCTTGGTGTCATTTGCACTGTTTACCTCTAACCAGTGGCAGCTGCCAGGAATATAAAAACTGCCTCGTTCACCCATTTTCCAAGCAATTGCCACATATGCATTAAAACTGATGGTTTGATGGTAATTTTCCTTTGCCTACACAGATCCTGTACTTCAGTCTTAGATGACTTTCTGTGAAAGAAATAAAATTCTAGGTATTCTTTACATTTTATTTCAAGCACACTACTGGGAATGATGTGCATGTTACTTATAAACTATTTTTATGTTATAACAGTGATCCATGTGCATTATAGAAAATTTGGAAAATAGGGAAATTTATAAAGAAAAGTTAAAACTAACTATAATCCCCAAATCCAAGGATAACCACCATTAATTATAAAAAGTAAAAGGAATCAATGACTTTTAAAATAAGTCCAGACTGTCCAAAACAACATAAAGTACAAAATGACAGTTTTTATACCCCCCGTGTAATTCCTGATCTTTCCAGCATTATTTTTCTTGGACACATAATGTGAAAGGGAGGTAAATTCACAGTCTGAGAAAAAGTAAAGTTTTCATTTATTCAGGATGATATGTAGACCGCAAGGCCTTTGTCCTGGAGCGACATTTATACACACTTCCAATGGTGAGAGAGCCAGAATTTTGTTACTAATAAGTGTATAATTGCTATCAACCTCGGATTTGGCAGTTAGACAAATGAGGCTCCACCACATACCAACCAGGAGTCCTTGGCCAAGTTAATCTTTCTAAGCCTGTTTCCCATATGAAAAAGGAAATAACAAGGGTCTTTTCAGATTAGTGCATGGTATCATGTATGCACACTGCCTGGTGCATCATAAATGTTTTTTTTAATTCTTATCTATTACTGTTATTTCTGTTAATATTTTATGAGCTCTTTACCCACTCCAAATCTTCAACACACCTTAGAAAGGAGCCAAGCTGGAGATAGTCAAAGAGGACAATAAATAGTCACTAAACGATAATATCAATAATTCATCAAAGTAGAGGCATATATAGAAAGGCTAAGGAAGGATGAAAGCCAGAGAGAAGCAGCTGCTACTCTTCCGGTCACGCTGGAAAACAACGGACACTTTCCCCAGCACAATGTTCTCAAATTAGGTTCCATACACTAGAGACCTTTTAAAAATTCTGAAGCCCAAGCCACATCCCAGACCAATCAAAGCACAACCTCTAGGGGTGGGACACAGGGATGAGTACTTTTTAAAGATCCCTAAGTAATTCCAATGTGCAGAGAAGTTTGAAAAGAATTGCCCGAGAACCTGCCAGTCTATTAAGTAGCATATTTATGAAGCAAAGTGTTATTCTGCTGTTTACAGAAGCTGGACCCAGCCTTACTGAGCAAGGCCAAATTTTTAAAAGTTCTGTGATATTATTTCCCATCCTTAAAATATTACATAGAATATCTCCAGAAGAGCATTGTAGGGAAGACAGAAGGTGACATTTCAGTCATCTAAAGGGACAATCTTCCTAAACCACGAGCTACCAGGCAACTTATTCTTTAAAAATCTAGAGCTGGGCAGTGGGTATGGGGTCTCTTTTGGGACTGGCAAAAATGTCCTATAGAACGTGGTAATGGTTGCATTGCTTTAGTATGTGTGAATATAAGGATTAAGGCTTTATGATGCTCCAGTTCTAGTAATACAGGCTGTGTGTCTATTTGTTTGGGTGTGAACTTGCAAATACAAGAGGTTGAGACCTATAAGAAGTCTAATTCTTCAATTTTAAAAGTATCAATAAAGGTCCAGTTCATGGTTATAGAGATGACAAACTGGTAGAAAAATCATTTAAGATGTTCTAGAATGAGGTTTTCTTTCTTTCCAGACAGACCCCAGAGGTGGGAATGGAGGAGCGGGAACCCTAGTTCTGCACGTATTAGTTGTTTAGCTTTAGACTAGTCTCCTAACCTCTCTGAACTCCAGTGTCCTCATCTGTAAAATAAAGATAATACCTCCTTTCAAAGTTGATGAGAGTGGGAAGTAATGCATATAAAGTGTCTGTACTCAACATAAAGCAGTCAGATAAGGCACAAGTACTGAATAAATAGTTGCTAAATGATAATATCAATAATTCACCATTTGTTGAGCACACCTTCATGCCAGACACTGTAAAAGGTGAAAGTCACAGTCCTGCCGGCATGGTACACAGAGTACCATAGGACACAGGCATGCCAAAAATGATAATGCAAGAAGCCGTGGGAGCAAAGAGAAAGAAACACCTAAACCAGCCTGGGGAAATCAGGAAGACCTCAGAGAGGTGGTAGTGCTTAAGTTAAGAAGTAAAGATTGAGTAGTAGTTTGTTAACTAGTAAAGGGGGAAGGGGGCGGAGAGGGGATCTTGCAGAAAATCCCATGCTGAGGAATACTGATATTACATTATTGCTGAACTTTAAAGTATGTGTGTAAAACAGTTTTTGCAGGAGATAAATTGAAGCAAGTAAGTGGGAGTCAGATCTTGAATTACCTTTAGGCCAGGCCAAGGAGTTTTTACTGTGTTCTGTATTGCTGATAGTCATTGCAGAATTCCGAACTGACATATGTATGATGTCATCAGAGGATTTTTTGTTTGCTTGCTTGCTTTAGAAAGATTATTCTTGCAGTCTTACGATGGATTGGGGATATTGAGACTGGAGACAAGGAGAACAGTTAGAAGGCTATTATGATATTTGAGGAGAAAACATAAATGCTTGAACCACCACAGTGGCAGTATAGATGGAAGGAGATGACCAGAGTGAAATCATTGGGACTTGTTGATTGACATAATGAGTCAAGGATGACCCTCCCTCATTTGGACTGAGGCAGCTGGGTGGATGATGGTGTCTTCACTGAAGCGAATCCTAGCATAAACGCCTAGTAGGTCAGACCCATTTACAGCTCCATCATTCCCATGGGAGGAAGTTTAGGTGCTTTTGTAAAAGAACACAGAAAGCAGATCCCTCCCTTTGAGACCAGAATGTTGGTTGCTGGCCTCACCATAGTCCAGGGATATTCCTGAGGATCAAGGGTTTGGGAAGAAAGTCTAGGGAGGATAAGAAACCCAGCTTTTGCTACTGGTTTTGGCATCCATTGGTAACCTACGTGAGGATTTGAGTGAGTTCAGAAATATGTCCAGATCGGGCTGACTTTTTCTTTGTGTTCTGGTGTTTTTGTCACTCAGATTACAGTTTGCAGGTAACTACAGTGTGAAATGAACCATGTTTCTGCCTTGGTGCAAGGTGGTGGCCTGGCTTCTGGGAGGGTCTGGATCTGGGTGGGGGTGGGGCGAGATCATGGCTGCAGCTCCAAGAAGCCCCCTGGGGCTAAGTGAAAAGCGTGCTCTTTTGAAACAGTCTCTGCTGGTAATTAACAACATATCAAGCATACCAGGGTGTCAAATAAAGGGGATTTGTAGCCACAGTGCTGTTGGTTGCTTGATCTCAATCATTCATGGGAGCTATTAAATCTGTGAACATTGTTAGCATTCTGCCAGGTAATGAGATCTAGTCCTTAGCACCTCCCAGACACAACTGATTCTTTCCTGACTTGGAACACCTCCCTCTCCTGGCTCCCTCCACTCTGCTTCTTCTCCTTCCACACTGTCCTTGAAATCAATGAATGGTAATTTAGTATATCACTAGCGAGCCTCTGAATAAAAGAGGGTTGGTTTCCGCTGCGCCTCCTGTTACAACAAAAATGTGTACTGCATACATTTAATTGGTTACATTTATGTGTAAGCCTTTTCTGCAAAGAGGTGGATACGTTTCTGAATAGTCTGAGAGAGGCAGTGTTTTGTGTCTATGGCAGTGCTTCTAATTAGCTGTTGCTTTAATACAATTGGACTGAGGCACAAGCTAACTCATTTAGAGTATTGGTGGATGACAACACTGGCTTGAACAAAGTGACCAGTCTCAAATGGCTACTCCTCTCTGGGCTGCAGGTTGCTAAGGCTCTGGCTGTAGCTGTTTTCCCCCGTGGAAAAGGGGCGGGGGGAGTTGGTGTGTTCGAGAGAGAGAAAAAACACACACAACACATATATGTTGACCTCCTCTCCACAGAGGTAATAATAACCCGTGGAAAGAAATGCTGTTGAGTGGGAGGAAGGCGAAAAGATAGGTGTTTTTTTGTTTTGGGTTTTTAATTTTTTTTTCTCCAATGCTGCGACGCATTAACCCTGCTGCTATTGGGATGTTCTCTGCTCAGCCTATTGGCTGAGCCCAGGAGCCGCTGTCTGCCAATCGGGAGGTGGAAGGCAGACAAATCTACCCCGCCACCAGCAAAAAAACGGCGCGTAACCCTTGCAGCGCCGGCCCAGCCGCGCCAGAACTGGCGCGGGCAAAGGGAGATAGGTGTCTCCAGCTGCTGTGGCCGTTTGGGGCGGGTCGGCTTCTTCTGCTTCTCAGGACCAGGTAGAGAACTAGCGGGCGACAGCAATGCTCCGCAAGGTGAGAGGCTGGGTAGAAATCTGCCCGGGGGCTACCCTTTTGTTCCTCTTTTGCTACCTGGGTTACGTTTGTGGGCAGATCCGTTACCCGGTCCCAGAGGAGTCACAGGAGGGGACTTTTGTAGGGAATGTCGCCCAAGATTTCCTTCTGGATACAGAGAGTCTGTCAGCTCGCAGGCTGCAGGTCGCTGGAGAGGTGAACCAAAGACACTTCCGTGTGGATTTGGACAGCGGAGCCCTGCTCATCAAGAATCCAATCGATCGAGAGGCACTGTGTGGGCTCAGTGCCAACTGCATCGTGCCCCTGGAGTTTGTAACCGAAGGGCCTTTGGAAATGTACCGAGCGGAGGTAGAGATTGTGGATGTGAATGATCACGCCCCCCGATTTCCTCGGCAGCAGCTGGACTTGGAAATCGGGGAGGCTGCTCCTCCAGGACAGCGTTTCCCTTTGGAAAAAGCTCAGGATGCAGATGTGGGGACTAACTCCATCAGTAGCTATAGACTAAGCTCCAATGAACACTTTGCACTGGATGTCAAGAAGCGCAGCGACGGCAGCCTGGTCCCAGAGCTGCTCCTGGAGAAGCCTTTGGATCGGGAGAAGCAATCAGACTACCGCCTGGTGCTGACTGCTGTGGATGGAGGTAACCCTCCAAGATCTGGCACCGCGGAGCTCCGGGTATCCGTGCTGGACGTGAACGACAACGCCCCAGCCTTCCAGCAATCCAGCTACAGGATCAGCGTGCTGGAGAGTGCCCCAGCCGGCATGCTGCTCATCCAGCTCAATGCCTCTGACCCGGACCTGGGTCCCAGTGGTAACGTCACCTTTTCTTTCAGTGGTCACACCCCTGATCGTGTGAGAAACCTCTTTAGCCTGCACCCCACTACTGGAAAGCTTACCCTTCAGGGGCCCCTAGACTTTGAGAATGAGAATTACTATGAATTTGATGTTCGGGCTCGTGATGGGGGTTCTCCAGCCATGGAGCAACATTGCAGTCTTCGAGTGGATCTCCTGGATGTAAATGACAATGCCCCTCACATCACGGTGACCTCAGAGCTTGGGACTCTCCCAGAGAGCGCAGAACCTGGCACTGTGGTGGCACTCATCAGTGTGCAGGACCCCGACTCGGGGTCAAATGGAGATGTGAGCCTCCGTATTCCTGACCACTTGCCATTTGCCCTCAAGTCTGCCTTCAGGAACCAATTCTCCCTGGTGACTGCTGGGCCCTTGGACAGAGAAGCCAAATCCAGCTATGACATCATGGTCACTGCTTCTGATGCTGGGAACCCTCCTCTGAGTACCCAAAGGACTATTTTCCTCAATATTTCAGACGTGAACGATAACCCACCTTCCTTCTTCCAGAGGTCACATGAGGTGTTTGTTCCTGAGAATAATCGCCCAGGGGACCTGCTTTGCTCCCTTGCAGCCTCTGATCCAGACTCTGGCTTGAATGCGCTCATCTCTTACTCTCTCCTAGAGCCCAGAAATCGAGATGTGTCAGCTTCCTCCTTCATCTCCCTGAACCCCCAGACAGGGGCTGTCCATGCTACTCGGTCCTTTGACTATGAGCAAACGCAGACACTGCAGTTCGAGGTGCAGGCCCGGGACCGGGGCACGCCCCCCCTCAGTAGCACTGTGACAGTTCGCCTGTTCGTGCTGGACCTCAATGACAATGCCCCAGCTGTGCTCCGCCCGAGGGCCCGGCCTGGTTCCTTATGTCCCCAAGCACTGCCTCCATCAGTTGGTGCTGGTCACCTAGTCACAAAAGTGACCGCTGTGGACTTGGATTCAGGTTACAATGCTTGGGTTTCTTATCAGCTCCTGGAGGCCCCAGATCCCAGCCTGTTTGCAGTCTCCCGCTATGCTGGGGAGGTGCGGACAGCCGTCCCCATTCCAGCTGATCTGCCACCACAGAAGCTGGTCATTGTGGTAAAGGACAGTGGTACCCCACCACTCTCCACTTCCGTTACTCTCCTAGTGTCCTTGGAGGAAGACACTCATCCAGTTGTCCCTGATCTTCGAGAATCTTCAGCTCCAAGGGAAGGAGAATCCCGCCTGACCCTCTACTTGGCTGTATCACTAGTGGCAATTTGCTTTGTCTCCTTTGGCTCATTTGTGGCACTACTCTCTAAGTGTCTGCGTGGAGCTGCCTGCGGAGTGACCTGCTTTCCTGCTGGCACCTGTGCCTGTCTCACTCGATCTCGAAGGAGGGAGGGGCTTCCTCCTTCCAATGGGATCCTCCGAATCCAGCTAGGGTCAGATGATCCTATCAAGTTTGTTGATGTGGGCGGCCACTCTCATGGCTGTACACCCTTGGCTTCTGCACCCACTCGGAGCGATAGCTTCATGATGGTGAAGTCGCCCAGTGCACCTATGGCAGGGGAGCCTGTTCGCCCAAGCTGCCCACCCTCTGATCTTCTCTATGGGCTAGAGGTGAGATCTTTGCAGGCTCAGCCAATGCTTGAGGGTTATTCTAATCCAGGCATATGGCTGGGCCGTGTCCCAGAGAGCACTGGCTTCTCGGTGAGAGCCCGTAGTGATGTCACCATTTTTGTAAGTGGTAATTCTGTGATAGATACTGTGCTTTGGAAGTGTTTTGTGAATTAACCAGGGAGTTGTCACAGGTTAGGACTTGGGTTTGGGTTATGCCCTTACCTGAGAGTAAGAAATGAAAGTAAGTCTTAAGAGCCAGGGTGCTATGGAAGCATGCTGCCAGAATGTGGGAGCATAGAAGGACATAGCACACAAAGGTAGGGTGCTCCAGACAGTCACCCAAACCCAGGTGGCTGTGCTCTCGACTCTTCCTGAATGGGGGGGCCAGACTCTGGACTACCTTAACTCTAGATTACCATTTCCCAATGGCCTGAGGAAACTATTATCATTGCCTCGCAGTATCAAGTACTCCCTAACCCACTGAGAAGGGAACTCTCTGCTGGAAACAGAAGAGAGCACAAAGAGGAAAGAGTCTCAGGAGCAGAGGCATCAAGGTGGAAGGAGAGACCAGCCAATTTCTTCAGCACTCCCAATCAGGTCCCCTTGGGATGTGAGCTAGGCGCAGTAGGTTGGGGGCGGGGAGCATTACCTCTTAGGGGAAAAAGCAACAACTGAAGTCACTTAATGTCAGAAGTCTGGTTTACAGATGAGGAATTGATAGAGATAGCTACACGGAGGGGGGCGTTTCTCTAAGTAGCGTTTGTCTGAATTGGTGAAACCATAAAGCCTAGAGGCCATGCCTAGTTTCTAGTTGCCCTCCTGGGTGACCTGGACCAGTCCCAGAAATGTTTCCCTTACCAGAAGCTGTGATGCTCGTTCCACAGCCCAGGTCTGCGATCTCAGGAAAGCTGAGTCCTATAGTCATCAGCTGCCATTGAGGTTCCTTAAAGCATCGCTGGAGAGTCAGAGCAAGATTCTACATAACCCTAACACATCTCTTTTCTCATTTTAGCAGCGTTGGCAGGATGAGGGTGGGTGGGGGAACACGTGGGCTTTGCCTCCCCCAGAAGGACAAACTTTTGTTGGTTCAAGCGAAGTAGTGGAAGCCTCTGAAGTCATGCAGAAAGTTACTGGGACAGAGCACTGAGAAGTTTTGTACCACTTTGTCTTCCCTGTTGAGCGCCATCTGAGCTGTCAAATTTTGCTGCCAAGGGGGCTGAATCAACCTGCAGCACAAAGTGAGTGGGGAAGTAGGAGGCTTCTGTGACACAGATTTGCAGCCTGTTCCTAAGGTTTCCGGGAGTGAGGAGACTTCGTAATTGGTTGAGAGCAGACAGACTTTTTGGCCAATCAGACTCAGAGCTGAGGTGGGAGATCTGCTCTTCCTGCCCGCCTCTCCTCCCCCAGCTCCCCAGCTCCACTCAGATTCAATTCCCCTTCCCCCCACCCACCCCCGCCATTCGGTGACTAAGAAGAACTGCTGCAGGCAGACAAACCTCGGAGCAGTTTTTAAGAGGCTGGAAGGAGACACGAGAGATCTCAGCTGCTACATTCCAAGCCCTGGGTCTGCCTCGGATACAGGACAGCACAGAGTCAGTGTCCAGGAAGGGACTTCTGGGTCATGGGGCCCAAGACACCCTCACAGCTCGCTGGGAAATGGCAAGTGCTGTGCATGTTGTCCTTGTGCTGCTGGGGCCGGGTGTCTGGGCAGCTTCGTTACTCAGTGGTGGAGGAGTCTGAGCCGGGAACGCTGGTGGGGAATGTTGCTCAGGACCTAGGCTTAAAGGTGACAGATCTGTTGAGCCGCCGACTGCAGTTGGGATCTGAGGAGAATGGGAACTATTTTTCCCTGAGTTTGATGACTGGTGCTCTGGCAGTAAATCAAAAGATTGACCGAGAGAGCCTGTGTGGAGCCAGCACCAGCTGCCTATTACCAGTGCAGGTGGTGACTGAACACCCACTGGAACTCATCCGGGTAGAGGTAGAGATCCTGGATCTCAATGACAACTCTCCTAGCTTTGCCATCCCCGAGCGAGAGATACGCATCTCAGAATCAGCTGCATTTGGGGCACGATTTCCTCTGGATAGCGCCCAGGACCCAGATGTGGGCACCAATGCTGTGAGCTTCTACACTCTGAGCCCCAACAACCACTTCTCACTGAATGTGAAGACCCTAAAAGATGGGAAGCTATTCCCAGAGCTGGTGCTACAGCAGCAGCTGGACCGTGAAGCCCAGGCAAAACATCAGTTGGTGCTCACTGCTGTGGACGGGGGTGTCCCAGCCCGCTCGGGGACCACTCTTATCTCTGTCATTGTGCTGGACATCAATGATAATGCTCCAACCTTCCAGTCCTCAGTTCTTCGTGTGGGACTCACAGAGAATGCACCCGTGGGTACACTGCTGCTCCGCCTCAATGCCACTGATCCAGACGAGGGCACCAATGGCCAACTAGACTACTTTTTTGGGGACCATACCTCTGAGACAGTGCAGAATCTCTTTGGCCTAGACCCAAGCAGTGGAACAATCCGTGTGTTGGGTCCCATAGACTTTGAGGAGTCAAGTTTCTATGAAATTCATGCAAGAGCCCGTGACCAAGGACAGCCAGCCATGGAAGGCCACTGTGTGATTCAAGTGGATGTGGGGGATGTCAATGACAATGCCCCAGAGGTACTACTGGCCTCTTTGGTCAACCCTGTCCTGGAGAGCACACCAGTGGGCACAGTAGTGGGACTGTTTAACGTGCGGGACCGAGACTCAGGGAGAAATGGTGAAGTGAGCCTTGATATCTCTCCAGAACTGCCATTCCAGATTAAGCCCTCTGAGAACCACTACTCACTGCTAACCAGCCAGCCCTTGGACCGGGAGGCCACATCCCACTATATCATTGAGCTGCTGGCCAGGGATGCTGGCTCGCCTCCCCTGCATGCACATCTCACCATCAGGCTCAACATTTCAGATGTTAATGACAATGCCCCCTACTTCACCCAGAAGCTCTATACTGCTTACATCCCAGAAAACCGGCCTCCAGGCTCCCTTCTCTGCACTGTGGCTGCCTCTGATCCAGACACTGGGGATAATGCCCGTCTCACCTACTCCATTGTAGGGGATCAGATTCAGGGAGCCCCAGCCTCCTCCTTTGTGTACATCAACCCTGAAGATGGGTGCGTCTTTGCCCAGCGCACCTTTGACTACGAATTGCTGCAGATGATGCACATCGTGGTGGGGGTTCGAGACTCCGGCTCTCCCCCATTGCATGCCAACACATCTCTGCATGTGTTTGTTCTGGACCAGAATGATAATGCCCCAGCTGTGCTGCACCCAAGACCCGGCTGGGAGCTCTCAGTCCCCCAGCGCCTCCCTCGCTCTGCGCCTCCTGGCTCCTTGGTCACCAAGGTGACAGCCGTGGATGCTGATGCAGGCCACAATGCATGGCTCTCCTATTCACTGTTGCCACAATCCACAGCCCCAGGACTGTTCCTGGTGTCCACACACACTGGTGAGGTGCGCACAGCCCGGGCCTTACTGGAGGATGACTCTGACACCCAGCAGGTGGTGGTCCTGGTGAGGGACAATGGTGACCCTTCACTCTCATCTACAGCCACAGTGCTGCTGGTTCTGGAGGATGAGGACCCTGAGGAAATGCCCAAGTCCAGCGACTTCCTCACACACCCTCCTGAGCGGTCAGACCTTACCCTTTACCTCATTGTGGCTCTTGCAGCCATCAGTCTGTTATCCTTAGTTACCTTCACCTTTCTGTCAGCCAAGTGCCTTCGGGGACACGAAGATGGGGATGGGGGTGGGGGCCAGTGTTGCGGGCGCCAGGACTCACCCTCCCGGGACTACTATAAGCAGTCCAGTCCCAACCTCCAGGTGAGCTCAGACGGCACGCTCAAGTACATGGAGGTGACACTGCGGCCCGCAGACTCACACAGCCATTGCTACAGGACGTGCTTCTCGCCAGCCTCGGATGGCAGTGACTTCACTTTTCTAAGGCCCCTCAGCGTCCAGCAGTCTTCAGCTCTGGCGCTGGAGCCTGACGCCTTCCGGTCCCGCTCTAACACGCTGCGGGAGCCGAGCCAGGTGAGGTGCTTGGCGCGACCCCTGGGGGCGGCCATGGAGCCGCCCATCCACATAGGGGCTTTGAACTTGCATCTACTCTTGCGCGGGCTCGGCTGCTAGCTGCGCGTCACCCGATTCGGACTGACTGCGCGGGACCAGAGGTGTGGCCAAACAAGGGATGGGGCTGTGAGCCCCAGGAGGTGGTGGTCAGAGGGGCATAGAACCCACCCCAACCCCGCCCTCCAAACTCAGAAAAGGCTGGGGCTCGGTGATCTTGCCAGTGATTTCCTCTGGGGTCGGGGGTCGGGGGTCGGGGGGAGGCAGTCATAGGTCCACGCCCTCAGCCAGCCTCCTAGGCTCTGGCGCCCGCACGTTCCGCCGCTCTTTAGGTTTCCTAAGTTTCTTCCCACTCCCTGGATCTGGGACTTCGCTGTTATTCTCAGCCCTCCTTATTCCCACAACACAGTCTCATCTGTACAGGACAGAGGTGTGCGCGCAGGGCTCCAGCGTGTCCTCCCCGCAAGAGCCACACACCCACGAGCCACAGCGCAACGGCCCGGCACACCTCGCCTGCACACACGCTCTCGCACTCGGACTTGCACGCACTCTGCCCCTGCACCTCTTCGCAGCCTCAGAGGTACTCACCACTGACTGCGCGCCTTGGTGACAGTCCCGAGTCGTGGCTGCCCCGGGCCCGCGAGGACTCCGGAGGCTCCTCCCACCCCCGGGGCCTGACCGAGTCGCCTGGGGGTGAACCTGAGGCCAGCTGAGGCACCTAGAGCGTGAGAGCGAATGCGGGCTCTCTCGCGTGGGTGGGCAGGACCCTACGACCCTCGGGTCAGCCGGTGGGGCTGGGCAGGGAAGACAGCGGCGCTTCCAGCCCAGAGGTCCCCAACAAGTGGGCGGAGCTGTCCTGGGACCCCAAAGGGGCGGCGGGGCTTGGCCTGGGCAGGTGAGCAGGCCGTTACACGACCGGCAGCCTGGGACCTCAGTGCCGCGGCCCCGTCCTCTCGCGGGAAGTGGGAACCTGCTGCAACCGGTCTCTGGACCTGCAGAGAGAGGCTTTTGGCTCCGTCGTGACCGAAATGTGTCCAGCGATCTAGGATCTAGGCTGTGGGGGGTGATCAAAGTATCCGAGACTTTGAGCAGAGAAGGAGGTGTGAGCACCTCTCTGGCTTCTCTTCCTTCTCTGGCTGATGGAAAGCCACAGCCTCTGCCAGATGCCAGGGCGCCCTCATAAGTGGGGAAACTATAATAGTAAAAAGCACAAGTTTCCACAACCCCAGGAGCTTTTATTCAAAACATATCTATGCCCCACCCTGCCCCCACTGAATGAGAATTGTATTTTGAAACAACACCTCCATGTGATTCTGACAGCTGGTAGTCTTACTACACACCCCCTCTGAGAACTTCATCTCCTCTGCTCTTCCCAGCACTTTTGCTGGGTAAGTACGAGCATCCCCATCGCATAACTGAGTTTCACAGAAGTCAAGTGACTTGCTCAAGTTCTCATGGTAAGTGACAGAGGAAGACCTACCCCAGAAGAACTAGGAGACCGGAAAGCTGGAGGACAGCAGAGCCGTTCACATCTGCTGGGCTGGGGCAGAAGTGGGTCTTACAAGTGGAGAGAAGTCTTCAGGGGCTCCTCATCCCTGAGCGGCTCTCACTGAATAAACCTGGACCCGGCGTCCTTTTGCGGGTGGTGAATGGGGCCCAGCTCCTCCCCTCCCACCTGTCAGGGTAGCTGCATCTCCGTGTAGATTCTGCCATAGCTACCAATACAGTGGTTGAGGGCTGGACACCCTGTGCCCTTCCCCACACGGCCTGGCGCGGCGCTGGGGACAACTGTTGCACCTGGGATGCTACGTTTGCTTCTGGTTCTGCTCACAGCACTGCCACCTGTGAGCCTTAGAATGAGTCATTTGGCAGCCATGGGTCTTCCTTCTCCCCAGTGGAATCAGAGGTGCTCACACCTCCTTCTCTGCTCCTGGGAGTGAGTGTGAGAATTAATTACTAGCACACCCCAGAAGTGGCGAGGAGATGGTTCAAGGAGTGCTGCATGCGAGTGTGTGGCATGACAACACACCCATGGGAAAGGCTGGAGGACCCAGGAGGGAAGTGGCTGGCCAGAGTCCCACACCTTCATCCAGATGGGGAGTGGCTCCTTGGGATCAGCCCCTTGGGAGCCCTGGAGACTTGGTTGGCTCTGCTTGGAGGCTGTGGGAGCTTGATCTCTGCTGGGCTTCATCCAGCAGTTTTCTGTTCCAGACAGAGCAGCCTTGTCTTCTCCTCAGACACAGCCATTGTCTGGCATGGAGTTCTAGGGGTGAGCAGTGTCCCGGGGCTTGGATGCCCTGCAAAGGCCCAGTCTGGCATGACTCCTAAATTAATAATGTATTTAGCTGTGGGAAGGGATCCTCAGTTGCCAAGGGCCTGGAGGAGGTGTTCCTCTGAATGCATCACAGCACAGCTTGGCGCGGAAAGGGTTACTGGGGGCAGCAGCCATCTTGCTGCAGAGGATGCTTTGTTCCCAGCTGAGAAGCTGGATAAATTCTTTCTAGGGCTGGTGGAATTCTCATTTAAAAGCCTCGTCTGCCATTCTGGGGGGCCTTTTCTGCACCCCTTCCCCCAGCTTCCACAGAAGACACTTTTAGCCCTTGAGTCTCAGCTCAGAAGTTCTGAGTCGGGGGCGAGAGGAGGAGGCTATTTCTTTAGCAAAGGGGTCTGGGTTTGCTCACCATGGTCAGATAAACGTTATTTTACCTCGTCGTCTCCTGTGTGTGCCTCAGACCCCCGAGACCTGAGGCATATTTTGTCTTTGGAGATGAGTCTACCCCTCCCCCATCTCACACCCGCTTCTTCTCTTGTGCACACTCCCCTCCTGCCCTCTGGGTCCATCCCCAGGGGTCCGGTGACATTCTGACTTCTCCAGGGTACTCAGCCCCTTTCCCTCTGTTTTCTCCACAGCAAGCCCCACCCAACACGGACTGGCGTTTCTCTCAGGCCCAGAGACCCGGCACCAGCGGGTAGGTGACTGCCTCTCCAGCCCACCCTCTTCTCTGCGGCATTTTCTCAGCGATGACGTGGGAGGAGAGGGGGGAGGGCTTCGCATTTGCTACAAATGGTTTCTTCCCTCAGTTCTAGATTCCGAGGAGGTTTTGCCGTGTTGGGGGCTGTCTGTCATACAGACTCCAGAAGGAAGAGGTTCTTTTGGAAGCTCAGTTCACACACTCATCCCCTCCCTTCTCCCACCATTGGAACCTTGTCCAGTCTCCCGGGGGCTCTGTGGGACCGTAAGATGGTTTTAAGGTGGTTTCTGGGTGGAGAGGAAGCGTACTATACCCATCTACTGCCTACATCCCCCCACTCGGGGCTGAGCTGGGCTCCATCCTGACCTGGGGTTCAGGCGGAGGAACCTGGGGCAGGAGGGAGAGAGGAGGACCTGCCTGCAGTCCGAGCCCCCTCGGAGCAGAAAGAGCAGAGCTAGAGGAGGGAGGTCAGGCACTTGTGGGGGAAGTGGAGACAGCACAGCTGGAGTTGGGGCTGAGGGGGGAGAATTCCTGGGGTGGTCTCCCTGGTCCTGTCCCTCCTCCAGGCCCCCTCGGGGGCCCCCTGGCCTGGCCCTCTCAGCCTGTAGGCCTTTTGTCTCTGCCACTCTTTTATTTCTGCACCCTTCCCTCAGTCTCTCTGTCAGTTTTCTCTGACCCTTTCCTTGGTCTCTATCTCGGTTTCTGTCTTTATTGCTGCCTCTCTGTCCCTACCATGTGTCTCCTTACGTTGATCTGTGCCTCATACTGAGCCTACCACAGCTAGGTGCTCAATAAATGTGGAATCAATGAATAAATGTGACTTCCTAGTCTCAGTCTGGTTCTCTTCTCTCTGTCTCCACCTCCCTGTCTCCATCCTTTATCTCTTCTCTGTCTCTTCTTTCATCCTGTGCTGGTGTCCATGTGTTTCTCTCTCTCTCTCTCTCTCTCTCTCTCTCTCTCTCTCTCTCTATCTATCTCTATCTCTCTAAGTCTATTGCCTGTCTCTTTCTGCCTCTTGGAGTCCCTTTCTCTGTTTCTTTCTTCATCTCTCCCTGTCTCTCTTTTATCCTGTTTTTGACTTGGTGACCCTGTCTGTCTCTCATTTCTTTGTACTTGTGGGCAAGCCAGCACGCACATGTACCCCACCTCCCTCCCTCCCATGCCCCTCACACCAGAGCCTTTGATCAAGGCTTTCCAACGCACACCCTCCCATCCAGGCTCCCCCGCTGCTCATTCACTCTGGTATGAGTTCCTGCCGAGACAGGAACCCCCTGCGGGTGGAGGAGGAGGGAAACTTCAGCGGAAAGACCTTCAGCTGGTCTGAGGGAAGTGGAATGGGCCCTGGGCCAGGCCTCCCTGTTAGAAGTCAGGAGCCTGTAGGAATCCAGGGATCCCTGGAGAGAGAGGGGGGCAGAGTTGGACTGCCTCCCCTGCCCCCTCCAGGATGCTACAGATGCTAAGCCCTCACTGCCACAAGAACCCAGGAGCCCCTGGTGTAGGGTGGAGACTCCAGCTCCTGGGCAGGTGCAGTCCGTCCCTGCTATCAGGATCTCAAGGCACTTCCAAAAGGCAACAAACCAGAGGAGCTGGACTGCCCTTGCCCTGCACTGCACCCAGCTGCCTCCTTTCTCTCCACCGGCCTTGCCAGCCTTCCCATAAGTTATCCATTAGCTCATTCATGTATTCATTCATATATTCATTCAAATAATATTTATGGAGCATCTACTATGAGCCAGCCCCCATGCTAAACACTGGCCTATAAGAATGAACAAGAAGACATGATCCTTGAACTCATAGACTTTCCTGCCAGCAAGGAGGCTGGAAATTGACAGCAAATCATACACAAAAATCACAGCAAGTTCTGAGAAGAGGATAGTGAGAGTGTGGTGGTGGAAGGGGACAGAGAAGGTCTCCAGGAGGAAGTGACATTTGAGCTGAGGTGATGAGTGTCCCTTTCCCCATACCCACCCCAGGCCATATACTAGCCCCGAAGCAGGATTCATTGCTGAACCTGGAAGCCTCACCAACTGCTTCTGGTGGGCCCGCCGGGTTGAGCACCTTGCCCCTGCCTCACTTCCTTTCCAGCAAAGGACAGACTGGGTGTTCTGAATACACGCGGGAGCTCTCGGGGAGGTGGAGGAGGCTCGGGAGCGCTCCTATCCTTAACTTGAACGCAGTGGGACAACCGTTTCTGATTCAGCTCTGAAGGGGCCCAGATGAAATAAGCATGAAGGGCCCGGTCCAGCAATGACAGCTTCCCTTCTTCATTCAGTGAAGAGTGAGACCGACGGTAGGCCAGGTAGTATTCTAGGTGTAGGGTATAAAAAGACAGACTCTCTGTCCTCGGGAGTTTACAGTGTTGAGGGAGATAAATACTAACCAGTTAATTATATATATATATATATATATATATATATATATATATATATATATATATATATATATATATATATATATATATAAAGTATGATTGCAGCTGCCATAAGTGCTATGAAGAATAGTACCTCCTAGCGAGAGCCTAGGACAGGGCTCTGACATGGTCAGGGAGCAGGAGGACATCCAGGAGGGAGTGAGGCTGCGCTGGGATCTGAATGAGTAGGAACTAACCACCTGGAGGAAAGAGTGAAGAGCATTCCAGGTACAGGGAAGAGCATGTGCCAAGCCTGCTCAGGAGGCATCTCGGGACAGAGAGTGACAGGGAGTTCTTTCTGTGCTTCCGTTCTGATGAATTAATTGGAGCCTAACCCCAGTTCCAGCCCTCCGCTGCTTTTCTGCGCCACTCCCTCCCCACCATCTTGGCTACTGGCATACCAAGTTCAAAGCAGGGCTAGTCTTTCAGTAAACCTGGTTCAAGTTCACATTGCCTAGACAAAAGGGGAAAGGACTCAAGCTCTGAAGTTCCTGCTTGCCAGCTGCTCCTCCCCCTCACCACTGTTCCTCCTCGGGTCATCCTTTCAGCTCCAGATCCCAGCAGTCGTCTCAGGGTCTGAATCCCACAAGCCAGGCCTCCCTTCTCAGGCCTAGTCAGGTTCCAGCCTCTGCACAGAGGAGGCATCTCCACTCAGCTTGCCCTGGTCCCCACTTGGTTCCCTTGGATGATTTCACACCAGCCTTCTGCTCCACCCAGCCTCCTCTGAGAGATGCTGCCCCTGCCCTCCCTCCCTCAGTGTGGGCGGTCATTCAACAACAAGCAGAAGCTTACTTTTTTCCTGCTCGTGAACTAATACATGCTAATTATAGAAACATGAGACAGAGAGAACAATTTTTAAGAAGTACTCATAATTTCACAACCCAGGGAAACCACCACTGACCATTTTTTCAATATGGAAAATTTCAAATCTATACAAAAGTAGAGAGAACAATAAAATGAACCTCCATGAGCCCACTATTCAGCTTCAACTAATTCCCAATCTTGTTTTACCTCCATCTTCACCGCCCCCTCTCTCGATCATTTTTGAGCATTCTCGGCCGTTATATAATTTTATCTGAGTCTTCACTATCTTTAACAATTTTTTAAACATGTAAGCACTAACTCTATGAACAAACTAAAAATTAATATATTAGTAATAAATCATGTCAATACACTATTATCATACTCTCCCAATTCCCTCTCTCTCTCTTCCCGTTGACTTGTTCGCGTGCTTATCCAAACTGAGGTCTCCAGTTTGTGATTGGTTGAGTGTCTCCACTCTCTTAAGCCCTTTTAATACTTTCCCGTGTATCTTTCTAAACCCTTCCCTTTGTGCGGTTAAGCAACATGCATAGGCTGCTTCTTTTTAAAAAAACCTAATTCATGTAAATAAATAGTTTCTGAGTTTGTTCACAGAATACTGAGAACTTTCATTCCCAGTAAACTGGTATATTTCTCACCGTTTTTTTTTTCTTCGCAGTAATGGAGGTCATACTCTTTATGATATTATAGCTTTTGTCTCTGCGATATATAACAAAAATTCCCCCATGTCCACACAAATTTCTTGAAGTCATTTAATTACTGCCTAACAGCCCCACGTACAGGGCGGGGCCGCAGCGGGTTCACAGTTGTGACTACACAAGGCAGAGCTGATTCTTGCATTGTGACTGACCGGTTCGGTTATTGTATTATTTCCCATAAGTTTACGTACGAGCAGCTGGAAACGTACTTCTGCCCAGGCCTGCACACGTGTATTTTGAAATGCTGATAGGCTGTTACTACATTGAAGGTGTGTCCACGCACTGACATTTTATCAGTTACTCCAGGCTGTTGTCAGGGGTGATTTCCCCAGATTTCTTCTTTTTTTTTTTTTATTTTTTTTAGCCTGATTGTATCAAAGCTCCGCCTCTGGGATGCTCCCCAGCACACACCCAGCACCAGGATACAAGCTCCTTAGGGCAAGGACTGTGTCTGTCATCTCTTAGGTCCTAGGGCCTGTCACAGGCACCGACTCAGAGTGGGCGCTTGAAAAATGGTCGACTAGACGTAGTCTCTCTCCTTCACTTTTATGTTTTCACTGTTTCCCAAATCCTGGAAGAGTCCCCTATTCTTGCTTCTGGGGGTCCAGCCCCTCCCTGCTGAAGCCCAGTGTGTTGTTGTGTGTAAGGTAGTCGGCTTTAGAGTCACATTAGGCCCGTTTCAGGTTGCGCCTCTGCCCGTTACCACCTGTGTGACTTTGGGAGTTTCTCAACCTCTCAGAGCCCTGATTGCATCTGCTGGAAAACAGGGCTAATCACAACACTTATGGTTCTGACATTAAAATAGACCACACACACACACACACACACACACACACACACATTCCAGTCATCCATTCATCTCCTGCCCAGCTTCAAAGAGCTGGCAGCCTGCCCATGTGCTTGGCCTCCAACCTTCAACTGTTTCCCTAGAACCCTCCTTACAGCCCAGCCCGCCTGTTATCCCTCAACACCCACCTCCACAGGGCGTCCTCCTAACCTGGTCTCTGACCCTGTTGTCTACCTCACAGCCCCAGAGTTCTTCTCCTGGCTGCCCCCCACCTTCTGCTCCCCGAGTCCCTAGGCAGGCCCTGGGAGCTCAGCCAGGCTGCCAGGCGGGACGTCTGGGTTTTCATGGAGACAGGTGGTTGAGGCCTGTCACGGGTCCCCTGCCCTCCCGGAGGCCCTCCGTCCTCTCACAGGAGCAAGAGTGATCTGTTAATACTTAAATTCGGTCACAACAACCCCCTCAAACACCTCATGGCTTCCCAGTGCCCTTAGCAGGAGACCAAAATCTTCAGGGCAGCTCTGCAGCCGTGTCCCCTGGAGACACCTCCCCTGTGGGGCCACACTGGCTGTCCCTGAGTCCTGTGAACTGGCCCAGCCTCTCCCACAACACCACACATACCTTCTGCTAGATAATGTAATCTCACCCCTCAGGTTTTTACTTTGAAATGTTTCACACCTAGGGAAAAGTTGAAAGAATAGCATGATGAACATCTGAATAGATGCTCCTCATTTGCTGATATTTTGTACATTTGTCTTATCTCTATACTGACACACAAACACACTCACGCACACTCATACACAGACACACACTCACGCTTTCGAGGTCTCCCCCCGCCTGGTGCCGAGTCCTCATCATGACCGAACCCTCTCCACAGGCTTTTCCCGTTCCCTCAGCTCAGGCAACACAGGTTTACTGAGGAACTTCGGGGTGCCAGACAGTGCCAAGAGTCACCTAGTAGACTGTGTATGTGTCAGGGTGCGTTCCTCTTTCCTCAGAAATGGAAAATCCCAAATTGGGTTGGAATTCTTGAGGGCTCTTTTCTGGGTTAGCATTTTTCACAGTAACGAGTCACTCCCTGCTCTTCCCAAGGCTTAGGGCGCCCCAAGGCCTGGCTCAGGTGCTGCGGTAGGGAGCAGGCAGGCGGTCTTGCCACGCAGCCGGGCCTGGGGGCCTAGGTGACAAACTGTTGGTTTTACCGAGGCAGAGGGCGGGAACTGGCAGTCTAGTATCTTCCCGGGCTTCGCTGTAGGGGAGAGCTTGAGGAATTAGGGAAGCAAATCTGGAAAAGTTTGGTGGTGGGTGTTCGGGAGGGGCTTGGGGTGTTCTTGTAAAATAGGTTCTCACTTGCCCTGCATTCTATCCTGAGGGCTTCAGGCTCCTTGCCCCAGGGCCCCTGAGGCCCCCAGCCTCCCCTCCCTCTCTAGGCTGTCAGAGGGTCCTCTGGCTCTGATACACTCTCCCCCATCCCCCACCTTCCCTGCCCCCCAGAGAGGCCCAATCCAACTCACTGTGACAGTGAGCACTGCTCTCTCAGGGATGAGTCACAGCCTGTCCTGCTCTGTCTGTCCAGGGCACGGTGTCCGAGGTGGGTCTGAGATGGTGAAGCGCTGGACTGAGGGCCTGACAGATGGGGCCTGGCTTCTGAGGGGTTGTACAAATTATCCCCACCTTGCTGGAAGGGGGCGGGTCTTGGGTGTGAGGTGGGGAGATGGTGGGAGATTTGGGAGCCCTGGGAGAGGACAGGGGGGCAGGGGTTAGGCTGGCCTGCGATGCTGTGCTCACCATCCCACTCTCTCTCCAGCTCCCAAAATGGTGATGAAACCGGCACCTGGCCCAACAACCAGTTTGACACGGAGATGCTGCAAGCCATGATCCTGGCCTCTGCCAGTGGTGAGTGGTGCGGGTGGGGGTGAGATTCGGGGTGGGAGGCCTGGGGCTCTGGGGCGTCCCACAGCCGCCGTGGCCTGCAACTGGCTGCCAACCGGCATGGTTTCTGTGGCTCTCTCTGCTGGTTTGACAGGACTTGTGACTGTAGAACATAAAGGCAGGCTGAGGAGCAGCTGAGGGATGGGGGGCCTGGGATGCCCAGCGGGGAGTGAGCAAGGAAAGGCCCATCGGGGGCACATGCAGAGTAGTGGTTGAGGGTCTGGCACGGGAAGGGAACAGAGTCCCCGCTCTGCCACGTAGGGTCTTTGTGACTTTCCTCAATTTGCTTAATCTCTCTAAACCTCAGTTTCCTCAGCCCAGAAAACGGGGCAGCAACTTCCAAGGGCTGTCGTGAGGCTTAAAGGGGATGACACCACAAAGCACTAAATCACACCAGTCCACAGGTGGGGGTGGGGATGGGGGTGCCCCCAGCAGGGCAAACAGGCTCTGGAGGTCTGAGCCCTTCTCTCTGGTTTGCTGACCCCACCTTCACAGCAGGATTTTGGTCTCACCAGCTAATCAAGACCTTCACATGCAATAGGGAAGCCAAGGATGGCTGTTGTCCCTACAGAGTCACAAGGTCACTAAGGTCCTGAACAGGGGAAGTAATGTCATCAGTACTTAAGCACTCAGGCTCAGAGACAGGCCAGCACGGACTCCGGTTCTGGCACCCCTGCTTTAACTGTGAGTCCTCAGGCAAGTTCCTAGGCCTCTCTGGGCCTCAGTGCCGCTGACTCTGAAATGGGTGCAATAACCAGCTCTCGTGGTGGTGTTGTGAGGAAGGGCACAGTGTGTAGTGGCCAAAACGGGTTATTATTATCTTTAGTGATACATAGGCGTAGAAGGAAGACAGAATTAGAATAATGCCTGTTATTAAGGACTAGCTTATGGAGCAGCAAATCCCGGGCTTACACGGAGACTGGTGGGGGGTGAAGGCACTGGTCTTACAGTGACTGAGAGCCCTGCCCTCCTGCGTGGAGGGCTGGTGGGTAGAAAACGAGGGAAAATCAAACATGGTCACTGTAACCACACCTGTGTATCATCCCAGGTGCGTGTTAGACGCCCTTTGTGGGCCTCCCCTCACCCAATCCTCTCGCAGCTCTTTGAGGCACGTCTGATCACCTTCATTTGACAGACGAGAGAACTAAGAAGTCACTTCTCCAAGGCAGCAGATTGGCCATTCTAAACCGGCCTGACTCCCAAGTTCATGTCCTTGCTTCTCCAATGACCGTGTCTGCCTTGAGATCCAGCCTCAGTTTCCCCTTTAGCTAAATGGTTCTAGAGGCTGAACGCTCACTGCCCTGCATTATTCTCCCAGGTGAGGGTCACCAGATAAAACACAAGACGATCAGTTAAATTTTAACTCCAGATAAACAACAAATAATGTCCTAGCATAAGTAGGCCCCACACATTCGTATTGGGACCGACAACATTAAAAAATTGCTTGTTGTTTACCTGAAATTCATATTTAACTGGGCGCCCTGTATTTTTACCACTAAATCTGGCCAGCTTCACCCAGCTGTCTGTGAGGCTGAGTGCGGCCAGGACTGTGGTTGGGAAGGGTTAGAAGTGGCCTGGAGAGGCCAGATGCTGAGTATGAACGGGGAGGCGGCCGGTTCTGGGGAGATGCCAAGTTGGGATCTTGAGGGAAGTAAACAGTCAGGTATATTTAGCTCTTGTGGTGCTGAGCCCTAAGGCCAGGAAGCAGGCTTTCTAGCCTAAATCCAGACTTTAAAAACAGAAATGGAGTATTTATGGCCCCAAACCCTCTTAGAAGGTCCCCTGGGTCATTGCAGGCTGTGCCCCTCTCAGGACTCCTGGCCTCTGGCCCACACAGGGCCTGACCTGAGTGTAAGCCAGGCCCTGGGGACAGACCCTGAGGACCGAGGTTGGGCCAGGCCCCCTCTCACTTTCACACCCACTGCCTTGCCCTGGAGCCAGAGAGGTTCCTGGAGCCCAGCCCAGCTGGCCTGTGGGGCTGCCGAGGGGGAGTAAGAGGGAGAGAGTAAGGATACTCGGGAGGCTTCTTAAATAAACATTTCGGGGAGAGGTGTGCTCTCAAGGAGCCTGTGGTTTGCAGGTCATCTGGCTGAGGTCTAGCTTGACCAGACCTCGCTGGGCGGGGCGGGGCGGGGCTGGAGTAGCTGCCCTCAGCCCTGGGGCAGGGAGGGCGGCATCTGCGGGAGGTTGCAGGTTACTGGGCCTAGAGCTGTTTGCCCCAAGAGTCGGGTGCAGGAGAGGAGGCCAGCACTGCCTCCACCTCCCTCCAAAGCAGAAGGCGCCCCAGTTCTTTCTGCTGCTCCTCCAAGTCTGTTTCTCCTGGACCGAGGGAAGGTCCTGGCCCCTGCTGGGTGCAGGGAAGAAAGAGGGGCCACTGGAGAGCTGACTACAGAAGGCCAGAGCCTGCAATCCAACTTCTCCCCTCACATTGTAGACAGGGAAACTGAGGCCCAGTAGTGCAGGGCCTGGGTCAAGGTCCCACAGCTCAACTCCACTGCACCCCGAGGGCTTGGGCCAACGTCAGGGCTGACTTTGCCATTCTCACCCCTGGGGGGCTCCTCAGAGGTCTTGGGTGCATGGGGTACATGGGTGGGCCTAGCTTCCAGCTACCCAGGCAAGCCCTTCCTTCCTTCCTTTCTGTTTCTGCCTCTTCTCTCCGTTTCTCTCACTGTTGCTCCTCTTCTCTAAATCACTCTGGAATCCTGGCTCCTGAAGCCGGATCTGGCCCCCTCCCCCCAACCCCTCCATTCTCAGGCGGGAAGGGAGAATGTGGGAGGGGAGGGGGCCAGCAGTTAAGGTCCCAGCTCCCTCCTGGAGTCAATTAGGGGAAACAGAGAAAGGTCCTTGCAGTGAAGGGGCTGGGGGAGGGAGAAGGCGAGAAGCAAGTGGCAGCTGCTCCCTCCCTCCCGCCCCTCTCCCCGCCCCCCGAGGGTCCTCTGATCCAGGGATTGGGGGGTTGAAACGGAGCCTGTAGAAACCTGAGCGCTGGAGTGAGCAGGCGGGAAGACCGGGGCTCATCCGTCCTGGCCTTCTCTCATGCCCCTCCCCCCTCATGCCATTCTTTGAAAATATTTCCTGTCTCTCTCTTTCTCAATCCCTGGTCGGTGTCCCAGGATTACTCAGCTTCTCCAGCCTTTAGTCACCCTCTCTACTCACTCCCAGGGTCTCGGGTGGGGGCGGAGGGAGGCCAGAGGAAAGCTCCTCTGTCCGGCCTGGGGCTTTAACCCTCCCAGGCCCGGCCGGAGGACCCCAGGGCTCCGCGAGCTCAGCCGGGGACATCCAACTCCCGGTCCCTTCCCCCAGCCGCGCACACACAGTCGGCAACGACCCACCGGATGGGAATGACGGAGACCGCGGCGGCGCACACTCAGCGCCCGGGCACCGGGTGAAGCGCTCATTTACGCCTCACCAAAGCCCGCTTCTGAGCTTCCCTCCCGTAACGGGCACACAGACCACCGGGAGAGCCTGTTAAAAATGCCAACTCAGAGGGCCTGTATTTCTAACACGCTCCCAGGTGATGCTGAGTCAGGGCCAGAATTTGTACTTCCCTGGACCCCTGTGTCTTCTCCGGCAGGACACTGTCTTTGATGTCACCTGGCTCTGACACCGTGAGCCTGAGATGATGTCCTGGCATCGTCATCTGCTCAGCCTCGTGGAAGACTGCTCACGCTCTCTTCCCTCCTCTCCTTTACCCAGAGAGGAGTTTCGAGGGCCATGCTGCTGCTGTGTGCCCTCCCTACACTTAGGCCTCACCCCTGCTCCGCCCTGTGCTGGCTGGTTTGGCCGTGGTGGGCTAGTCTCACCTTCTCGGAGACTCGCTTCCCTGATCTGTGAAGGGCGGGCCACACCACACACCTCACTGGGTTGGTGCGCTGAGGTTCGAAGCGGTCGCGCACCAGCACCATCTAGCAAAGGCCTGGCGCGGAGTAGGCGGCAGTTGGGTTCTGAAATGAATGCTTGGAAGAGCGCCTGCTCCTGGCCAGTAACAGAACTACCGCGTACCCACTCTGTGCCGGGCACTGAGAGGGGGAGGAGAGGGGGATGCGCAAGCCGTGGCTGGAGGGCCCCAGGAGCCCACAGTCTAGTGTGGAAACCGCAGCGGCTCCCTTGAGAAGGGCCAGGGCACGGGTTTGAGAGCCGGTGCCTCAGCCCGGAGAGAAGGAACAGCTCGCGTCTTTTAAGCCCTGACCCTAGGTGAGTAGGTAAAAGAGCTAGGACTCAAACCTAGGCTGTTCCTTCAGAACCCCTTACTCCACCGCTTGTGATGGACCTGGTCTTCCCAGTGCTCAGTGTGGCCAGGGCTGCATGATTGGCCAGTATTCATTCACTGCTTGTCCTACAAGACAGTGACTGTTGGGGACCCAGAGGTTAGCCCCTGACTTTCCTCTGTCTCTGCAGAAGCTGCCGACGGGAGCTCCACCCTGGGAGGGGGCGCTGGCACCATGGGCTTGAGTGCCCGCTACGGGCCCCAGTTCACCCTGCAGCACGTGCCCGACTACCGCCAGAACGTCTACATCCCCGGCAGCAACGCCACGCTGACCAACGCGGCGGGCAAGCGGGATGGCAAGGCCCCGGCGAGCGGCAACGGCAACAAGAAGAAGTCAGGCAAGAAGGAGAAGAAGTAACGTGGAGGCCGGCCCGGAGCCACAGGGCCGCCTCCCCCCAGCCAGCCCGGCCTCTCCCAACCGGCACCCAGGACTGGGATTTCCAGGGCTCACCCCCAGGATCCTGGTGGGGCCCGGGCCATGCTCCCCTTGGGAAACAGAAACAAGTGCCCAGTCAACACCCCCTCTCTGCCCCCAGGGGATTGAATATGCAAAGGGAGTTCTGCTGGGAACCCCCCATCCAATCAGTTGCTGTGCCGTGGGGGTAGCGGGTTAGTGTAGACACCATTTATCACACTGCTTTAGTTATATCCGAGCACCTCCACCTGCCAAATTCATTCAGGCCCTCCCACCTGTGCCACTCCACCCCCTCCTTGACAGCTCCTCTTTCTTCAGTACGGTGGTTGGAGTGTTGCGGTTCCTGGTGACCTAAAAAGGTTCATAGTCCTGAAGAGTTGAAAGGGCATCGTGACCTCTCAGCCTACCTTCAATTCTCAGACTTCCCCCAAAGCATGGTTTGGTGCAGTCCCGTCACCTCCTTCCCCAGCCTGAGACTGAGCTCAGGCCGTAGGAGACGGGGTGAGCATTCCATGGTACTGATGCTTGCTGGATTTAGGGAGGGCATTTTGCTACCATGCCTCTTCCCAATGCTCTAGGGACCAGTTGTTTTGTTTTGTTTTGTTTTTCATTGTTTGATGTTCCCACTGCATGCTGTGGCTGCCCCTCCCCAAACCAGAGACTTCATTGCATGTTCCAAGACAGTATGGGGTGGTAGGACAAAGAGGGAAAGAGTGAATGTGGCTGAGGGGGTGGATACGTCTTGACCCATCAGTTAACAGGGTCTTGCAGGAGGCTCTGTATGTCCCCAGGGTACTGACCAGATCTTTCCAGCCATAAGCCAAGCACCCGGCTGGACCCTCACCTACCACAGGCAGCCGCCTTTGGGCTGAGCTGCCAGCACCAATGGATTTAAACTGGCATTACAGTCCAAGGAAAGTCTGAGCAGGTTTGGGACCAGGTCCCCTGAAGAGATCAGAGGGGCCTCTGTGGGTGCTGGGTACTCCAGAGGTGCCAATAGTGGAAAGATCAGTATGGCTCCCCCACCCCCCACCCACCGCCCCCCGCCCCAGGCCTGGAAGGGAGGGCCAGCTAGGCCATTCTTGGTGCCTGGGTTGGGGAGGCAAAGGGGCTAGAGCAGGGATGGAGTGGACAGAACGTCTCAGCCGGAGGATCAGGCTTCTCCACAGGGCCCCTGCGTTCCCCAAGGCTCGGTCCTTCACCTTGCCAGGTGCCATTTCTTCTCTGTTAAGGCCACTGCCCAGGCCCCCAGTGTGCCCCCTAGTGGCCAGAGCCTGGCTCAAGTCCCTAGTGCCTCCTTGTGCATAAACCTTCCTCTGCCCACCCACTTCTACCCCCGGAGTCCCGTTCATGCACCGGGGCTGAGCGAGAACCCCACCCTAGTCCTTACAGTAGTGTAGAGACCCCTCCCCCTCCCTCTTTCGGCTGGTGTAGAATAGCCAGTAGTGTAGTGCGGTGTGCTTTTCCGTGATGGCGAGTGGGCAGCGGGCAGCGGGCTCCGCGCAGCCATCTGTCCTTGAATCTGCCTGCCTGCGGTGGCCCGTGCTGTGTTTTGTGCTGTGTCCACGCGCTGCGGCGACCCCCTCCCCGATACTGACTCCTGTAAGCGCTTCTCTTTGCATAGTCACGTAGCTCCCCACCCCTTTCCTGTGTTTCACGCAAGTTTTATACTCTAATATTTATATGGCTTTTTTCTTTGAAAAAAATAAAAAGGTTTCTTCTGAAAGGCTGAACGTTTCTGTTTAAGGTATGGAGGCTCCTGACACGTTTGGATGAGGGGCGCATGCTGGCAAGAGGGTGGATCGGGAGGTGATTATGGCGTCTGCGTCTTGGTCTGCTGTCGTTGCCGCGAGTCTGTGTGTGAGTCTGTATGACTGTCAAATGTGCCTGTTTATGCGGTAAGACCCCCCTCGTGCATGTGTCACGGCGACTGACTCAGTGTGCGGGTGGACCTGTACACCGTGTGTGTCATCGGCTTGCGGGTCCATTGCGGGGGAGGAACGGCAGCGCGGCGAGTCGGTGTGCAGCTGAGTGTGCAGTGGGGTGCTGGCGGCTGTCTCCGTGCCAGTGCCAACTACGCGCCAGTCTCCAGGCAGAAGAGGAGACCCGAGTGCGGGGGCGGACGCGGGTTGGCGCCCAGCAAACTGCGCTGCAGAGGGGGCGGGAACGTCTCCTTAGTGCCAGCCCCTCCTCCGCAGCGTGGACAACCTCCAAGCGCCTCGGTGGGCTTGGCGGGAGGAGGGGGGACTTTCCTTTGCCTGTGCCCCTCCGCCTCCGCCGTTTGGGAACACCTCGAGAGAGGCAGGGAATGCCGAAGACGATTCTCTAAAGGCCGGGTCTGTAGCTTGGGCCTCAGTTTCCCCGCTTGGAATTCATCTTCCCGCTTGTCTCTCGGCAGCAGCGCCATGGAGATTGGAGGGCTGGTTGCCTTCTTGCCCGGGGGTGGTGAGAGTGGTCGATGGGACGGAATGGACAGGAAATGAGATAGCCCACTTCAGGTCGCCCTCCCACCTTCCCCTCTTCGTGCTTTTCCATTCACTGGTCTGCTCGCCCACCTCCCCGCCTCCGTAGCCTGTCTCCTCCGAGCACAGCGGGGTTCCTAGGTTGCCCCGGCCGGAGGAGCCGCGAGAAACACGGAGGGAGGGAAGGCCGGGAGGGGCAGAAGGAAAGGCAGACACGCTGGGGTGATCGGGCGGGTCAGCGAGGGTCTGCCCAAGCACAGGGAGGGAGGAGGCTGTCTCTGGGCTGCCTGCGCGCGCGGAGCCTCTCAGAGCCTGGTCCTTCAGTCTGTTGTCATGGAAACCAAGCCTTCCAACTAAGCATCTGGGGGCGACTTTCCTGCGTGGGAGAGAGGGTGGTGTGCGCAGCTGCTGAGATGGAATCAGGGTTTTGCGTCTGAGAGCCAGGCGCCTGGGTTCTATTCTAGGCACGGCAGTAGCCTGGCAGCGCGTGAGCAGCTGTGGCCGGTCCCCTAATTGGTATGTGTGCCTATGAAGCTCTGAGCCAGAAACGCGTGGCCTCTGGGGTGGAGGGAGAGAGGAAGCAGGCAGCCCACCCCCACATCTCCAGCCCTACCAGGCAGCTGCCCAGGCTCCAGGGCTATTTAAAAGGCTTTTATTTCCAGTTCCAGAGCCTGCCCAAATGGGTTTGTGGTCCTCTCTAGGCCCCTCCCTGCCTATTCTGGGCCTGCTCATAGATTGTAAGGTTTCTTTGTGGAGGTCACTACCGCTCAAACAAGTATGACTGTGGAGCAGCAAGTCATCCAGAGCATGACCTCTGGCATCTGACCTCTGCTTACACTAGAGCATAAGCCCCTCTAGTCTGGAATGTCGTGTGTGGCCATCAACGGGGGTGGGGGGAGGAGAGGGGAGAATGGGAGTCAGATGTTTTCCTCAGTGAGAGGCACAGGTATTGCCAGGAAACAATGACATCTGGGGACATGGGAGCTGGGACTGAGTTTAAGGGTCCAAGCCAGGAGGCAGCAGTGAGGAGGGGCAGGAGGCCTGAACTGGGGCCCCACTCCTTTATGCAAATAGCAGGGTGGAAGCCACCATGTGCTAACCATCTCTAGGTCTCAACTCTAGTGTCTGGCACAGGAAGGGCACCTTGGACTTTCTGACAATGATCTGTCAGGTCAACCAGGGATCTGAGGCAGGACAAGACGGAGGGGCCGGGTAAGAGTGAAAAGAAACCGCGCGGACACACACAGGAGACTGTAGAGCAGGACTGGTTCAATGCTTTATTAACAGTTGGAAACAAACCCAACAAACTGGAGGTGATGACATCCCAGAAGCCCAAGAGGTGAGGGAAACAGGTTTGCATTTTATCCCGTATTTACTTATTTTTTTATTAAATGCATCTTAGCAAAAGTAGATTAAAAAAGAAAGGGTCAAAGCCCCAGATGTCAGCAGGGAGAAAGAGGGGACCTAGGGAGCAGCAGGCCCCTCGCACCGGTCTTCCCAGGAACAGCTCAGAGAAGCTGCCGCTGCCGCTCACACAGGCCCAGCAGCAACTGGAATCCTTCTTCCCGGCCGCAAGGCCCTCCTGCAAGTGCCCTCGGTCTCCCCTAGGACCCCCATGTGCTAACAGCCATGGTTCTGGGCGGAGACCTAATAACAGTGCTTTTCTCTCCCTGCCTGGGTGGGAAGATGAAAGCAGCACAGGGAGGGCAGAGTGTCACCTGAGCCAGAGTCTGAGCTTCCTGTAGCTGGGGCCACCGAACAGTGTGGCCTGCCCACTGTTCAGAAGGGCGCAGGGCTGTGAAGTGTGGGGCACTCCTGTGCCCACTCCCCTAGAGCGTCCAGTTAGCATCTGCACATTTGGCTTGATAAATATATTAAATTTATAAAAACTCTGCGGTCTCAGAGCTGCCACTACCCTTAGGCCTGGTTCAACTCAACCAGAGAAGAGCTTCCCCCTGCGCCAGAACCGGGCGCTGGCAGAGAATCTGCACTGGCCTCATGGGCCCAGAGGCTTGAGAGCTGAGGTGCAGGTCCCAGGGCCTGGTCAGGACTGAGGCTCGAAGGGAGAAATCCCAAAGACTCTGGAACCTACCATTGAAGCCTCTTATATTATGGAGGAGGAAGGGGAAAGGAAGATTTATTTTTCTCTAAAAAAAAAATCTCATACAAAAATAGATCCATTTGCAAAACAATTTCTCAGCCAGGAGGCTCCACCTCCCATTTTCTTGGAGACAGAGGGTGAGGTGTTGGGACAATCACAATGCAGCCCATACTCCAGATGAGACGCACCAGAGCTCTGGGGAGGGCACGAGGAGGGACCACGGCTCAGTATCCGGGGGCTGGTGCAGAGGGTCCAGAGAGGCAAGGGCCCAAAGCAGGGGAGCCAGCTGGGGCAGGCCCCACAGGGTCTCCATGCCCGGCCTGCCAGCCCACACACTCTGGCCAAGGCCACAGTGGAACAGATAAAAGTGGTCCTTTTTGTTTTGGGAGGCCTTTCTCGGGAAGGTGGAGTATGAGTGGGATTTGCCCCCCACTTCCTTAGAAGCAGCTCCCCATGCCACACTGCTAGCAATAAATAACAACTGCCAGGAGAAGAAAGGGCAGAGAGGCAACAGCAATGAAAGACGGGATAAAGCCCAAAAGTTCACAAGCCCCATGCTGTTCTCAGGGCCAGAAAAACCACAAAAGAAAAGCACAAACTCAGCAAGATTGACCTACAGGATGCCCACTGGGAAGCCAGAGGCTGAGAGAGCAGGCAAGCCTTGTCTGAGACAGGCCTCGAAGTGACACAGAGGAGACACCTGGGGTTAAGGCAGCAGCCAACGCGGAGCCTGCTTTGGTAATGCAGCAGCCAGGGCCCGCTGGTTGGGCTCAGGCCTCCTCCACACTGTCCCTTCCTCCTGGCCTCCAGGCAGCTGAAGCCAAGTGTCACATACAGAGCAGCAGGCCAGAGAGGAAGACAGGGTCAGGTGATGGGAACAGCCACCCCACAAGGAATCTCCACCATCCTAGGCACAGGCTGCAGGGCAGGACGGTCTGGTGCTCCACGGAGGAGCTGCTGCGGCCTCAGAACCCAGATTAGCTGGCACGGCCAACCAGCTCCATGGCTTCCTCCAGGATCGTGGGGACTCCGTCACTGGTCTTGGACACCTTGGCAGGAACAGTAGTCATGGCATCGTCCTTGGTCAGCTCCGAGGCCAGCAGAGAGGTGACCGCACACCCGGCCTTCCTGTTGGCTGCAAGTGAAGACATGAGAGAAATTGTCCACGGAAAGCCCAGCCACTGACCCCCTCCGAACTCTAGGGCAGGCATTTAGCCAGACGCTGGTCCGGTTCGCAGAGGCCCTGCTTTGAAGGAGGGGCAGAGATCTAGGAAGACGTGGAATACACCCCGGGGTGGGGTGCAGCGAATATAAGAGAGCGTGATGCAGGCAGGAGCACAAGCCATACTCGTGCTTTCCCGTGTGAAAACAGGACAGTGGCTCAGCCCTGGCGCAGCGGCTCAGGTGGTCACAGCATTGTCCCAATAGGCCAAGACTGTGGGTTCCTTCCCGGTCAGGGCACAAGCAGGAGTCAACCAATGAATGAGTAAATAAATAAAACAACAAATCAATGTTTCTCCTTCTCCTTCTCTGAAATCAATAAACAGAGTATTTTCAAAAATAGTACAACCCCAGCCAGTGTGGCTCAGTTGGTTGTGGGAGGACGCTCAACCTACCTATGGAAGGCAGCCAATCAATGTGTCTCTCTCACATCGATATTTCTCTTTTCTCCCTCCCTTCCCCTCTTGCTAAAATAAAAAAATTTTGAAAATTAAAAAGACAGTGCAAAGGTTTGAAGACAGCTAGACAGAACAGGGTCCGAGTGTGAGCTATGTAGCGTGAAGAGCAAGTACTCTAAATCGGTTTGGAAACGCTGCAGGAACCCAACAGCCTCAAGCTCCGTAAACAGTGCTGCTCTCGTTTTGTGGGCGCTTCCCAGGAAGCTCCGAGGCTGAGGCCAAACCCCAGGGGGACTCCTGTAAAGAGGAGAGGCAGCCCATGCTGACATCCCATGCATGTCACACTGCCAGGCGCCCACCAACCCTCCCTCCCTCTCCCCAGATGCGCACACATCTAGCTTGCCCCCCTCCCCAAGGGGAATGGGACCTGGTGGCAGTGGCTGTGACACCAATGGCCAGGGCCCCACACAGTGTGTGTTTGGGAGGGGACAGGGTGATGAAGCTAAGTCGGGGAAAGCAGAGCCAGGGTCAGGGACGGCCCGGAGGGGCCTCTACAAAGAAATCCCAGGTCAGTGGGCTACGAGGCTGTGAAGAACCGATTGATCCACGAGCTGCCGTTCTAACTGCTGGAGGCCATTCCTGGGACCCTCATGTTCATTCAGGGAATCCAGATTTACGGCCCGGTACCCTGAACACGAAGGCAGTCCCCTGGGACCATGCTGTCTGCCTCTCACAGCCTGGGAGCAGCACAGGAGACCACAGGTACACCCAGAGCTGCCTGCCTGGGGCGAAGGCAGTGGACAA
The DNA here is from genome assembly GCA_007922815.1 of Macrotus californicus. Classification (NCBI taxonomy): domain Eukaryota; kingdom Metazoa; phylum Chordata; class Mammalia; order Chiroptera; family Phyllostomidae; genus Macrotus; species Macrotus californicus. Next base: position 41,472 of record VMDR010004640.1, read on the forward strand.
AACAGGCCATGGACGCTCTGATTCCATTTCTGTAAAATGTCTGAAATGGGCAAAGCCATGGAGACAGGAAGTAGATTAGTGGTTGCTAGGGGCCGGGGAAGGGGAGAATGCCGACTGACTGCTGGTGGGTGTGGAGTTTCCTTCTGGGGTGAGAATGTTCTGGAATTAGATAGTGGTGATGGGTACACAGCCTTGTGAATGTACTGAAAAACACTGAATTGTATACTTTAAAAGGGTGTATTTAGGCATGTGGTTTATATCTCAATTAAAAAAAAAACAAAAACGCTTGCGGGGTCATGGGAAAGCTGAGTGGAGAAAGCAGCATGTAAGTCTTAAAGGAGCAGGGATGGAGAAAGCCTGGCTCTCCTAACCGTAGGCTTCACCCCTACACACAGCCTTCACCCCTACACACAGGCCTCCCTCCTACACCCAGGCAGCTGCGCCCTGCTGGAGGGAAGGGGTCCAGAGGAGCCAGTAAACAAAGCACCCAGAACACCTTGGCCTCCTTTAGACCAGCGGAAAGCTTTAGGGAGAGCAGAAGCTAAACAGGGTTAGAGGGCCCAAGGCATCCCCAGGGCTGTTGGCTTCTCTGCAGAAACACTGTGTTCACACGCCCAAGGCTACCGACGGGCAGCAGGGAGCACACCGCACGCCCACAGGTTACCAATTTCCAGGTTGCCTCCCCCTCCCCCTCCCAGGGGCACAAGGGACACAGGGGGCACAAGGGGCTGTCTCACAAGAGGAGAAAGGAGAGTGAAGGCCCTGACCGACAGACACAAGGCCCACCTGGTCACAGGTGGAGGGTGTGACTCTGGGGCTGTCACACAAACCACTCCTTGGACCATGCACACAAAACATCTCCTGGAACAGGGAGGGACAGAAAGAGCTCCGCAGCGTGACCAGGCCGGTCTGCACGCAGGCGCTTCCCCGCCTTCCTCCTCAGTGTCTCCTGTAACTCCTTCCTCAGACCCCTCAGTCTCCACTCTCTTCTGAAAGACTCCCCTCTCCAGTCCCACTTCTCATGTCTGGAACAGCAGTGATATCACGTCATTGCTCCCTTGAATTTAGTCTCCAGCAGTTAACAAAACCTGCAACTACCTGTGTAAGTGTGTGCGTGTCACGGGAAGAGTGTGCGGCTGCGGGGCAGGTCTTAAGCCTCTTCTCTCCTTGGTTTCTCGCTCCCGACCAAGGCGACACCAGCTGTATCTGATCGAGGAACACTTTCAGATTTTAACCGAATCGAAAAGCTTCTGCTACATCACAGGCCTCACAAAAGCTACAAGTGGACGGCCAGTGGGGAGAAGACCCAAACTTCCCTTTAAGCCTGGAGAGAAGGCACAGCAGGGATGGACACGAGAGCCCTTGTGGGAACTGGGAAAGGAACCGAGGACACCGGCTTCTGCTATGCCTCCAGGGCCACAGTGGTGCCGGGCAGCTCCAACAGTGGAGAGACCACCCCCTCCCTGACTCGGGCTCTGCTGAGATGACTGAAAAGTGGTCTCAGGGGCAGACACTCCTTTTGCCCGCCCGGGATCAGGCAGGACTCGCTAAGTCACAAGAGAACGGTCCCACAGACGGCGGGGAAAGGGAACAGTCTTGAGACCCGGGTGGAAGCTGAGGCCAGATTCCCGGAAGCTGGGGGTGAGCTAGGACAGAAACACCAGCAAAATCAACCATATAACACTAGCGTAGATGAGTCAGAAAAAGGTTAATGGTTTGGAAAAAGACATTTATAAAACCCAGGCTAGGAACTACTGCTGAAGGGGAAGTGCTCGTGTTAATAGGCTTCCTTGGGGAAGAGGAAAGTAGGACAGATGGGACAATCATTACCCTCCTGAAGAACTCATTACTGTCGAAGTCTCCTAATTATCATTCCTGCCCCACTTTCACAAGAGTGGAGGAAGAGTGGGCAGTGGTACAGGAGACACTCTGCACCTTCCACGGACGGTGGTCATCAGGACACTGTCGCAGCAATTCCACCACGTCCCAGCTCTCCCTGCCGCGAGGTATGGAAGAATATTTCTGGCCTACACCGAAGGTCACTGTCACCTGCTGTCCAACCGTGCAGGCTTAGCGGAAGCAGCCCTGGACGGGGCTTCACAGAAGCGGGCTACAGTTCTGGCTCTGCCGTCATCAGCCAGCTCCGCAGCCCTGGACCAGGCCTTATCTGAGTCTTAGTCCCTTTTAGCTCTGAGGGGATGGGGTGCTAATCCCTAGCGGGCTTTAGAGCCCTTCCCACATCCAAGTCTAAGGTTCGTTCGCGTAGGCAGTCTTCAGGGGAGCAGGGAAGTAGCAGAGGGAAGGGAAGGGAAGGGAGGGATGAATGTCTCTCTTCCCTTGACTTTCTCCCAGTGAGCAGATGGCCTGTATAGAAGAGGCTGCAATTCAGACATTGAGATAAAGTTGAGTCATTAAAACCACAAGCAGACTCAATCATGAGCCTGAAATAGGAGCAGTGACATAATTACATGGATTCTTCCCCTGGACACTCGAACCATTGTCCCCCCACACCCTGCGGTCACCGCAGCGTGCGTGTCAGTCTGAATGTGCCGGCCTTGATAGTGGCCCTTCTCTTCCGACTGCTCAATGGGGGCTTTGTGTGCTGGTCACTCCTTCAGGTCTCCAGAGACAGAGGATTTTTTTTAACATTCCTTTAAATCCTAGGGAGAAGGTTAGTGTCCTTCTCTGAATAGGACAGCTGCCTCTCCGGACCGAGGAGGGCTGCGAGGTAGGTCTGCTTGGCAGGGCTCGCTTTTTGCTCAGAGCACCTGACCCTGAGCAGCAGCCAGAGACAGCCAGGCCGCCCTAAGTCCCGTAGCCACCAAGCAATCCCAGAGCCACCAGAGCTTTTACAGTTTGAGAATGGGGCCCCTAGGGCCAGCCTTTCTTATCCTCTTAACCCTCCTGTCGCTGCAGGAACAGCTGTTGAAGCTGGAAAGGGCCCCGAGGCCTTTTCAGTCCAACCCTCCCTTTATACCCGAGAAAGACCGGGTTGCGAACTTGCCTAAGGTCACCTGGATGGCACCAGTTAGACTTGACTCGGGGTCTTTGGATCCTAGTCCTATCTCTCTGCACCCACTTCAATGCCGACCCTTCTATTTATACTTAATAAAGGGCCTCATCGCTTTGCATGAGGTGAGCGCACCAAGGACTAAAGAGCTTATCAGAGTGACCCGAAACGTCCCCCTGAGCGATACTGCTTGGTGTGTTCAGGTCTATTCCGTGAACCCAGGGCCCGGAAAGATAAGGTTACAGGGTGCAGCCAATCTAGAAAGTATGTACTTCTCATTTTCGCCTTCTCTTTGCATGAGTATCTCCTATTATAAGCCTCATCCTAATCCTTCTTGCACCGAGTGACAGTCCTTTGACTAACTTGGGTCTTCTGCTGAAAAGTTAGTTTCCAACAAAATCCCTGCTTCCTCTCTGCCTGGGAGTCCTGGCTTCCCCACGTGGGAAGAGTGGGGAACATTCCCGCACCCCCCCACCACCGGGCAGAGGGAAGCCACCGACGTCTGGCTGCCTGTGTACAGGAAGCATCTGGGATCCTAGCACAGTTCCACAGGAAGAGGCTTGACAGGGAATTCCCCACCAAAAGTCCGATGCAGGTCGGCACTTAGCTGAGAGGACGGAGGAAATCAGTGAGATGCCATGTGCTTTCGTTTGGCTGGAAATGCTTAATGTACAGCCATATCACCTTATATGGCGGGTGGGAAACCATGTCACAGACCCCCTAGAGACTAAACACAAAAGAAACACTTCCAGCTGCATTTTCTTCCCAAACACTGATCTATAGACTAAATGCTCTGCCCCATCCTACCCCTCCCCTTCCCCTCCAGGGGGCCGGTACTCAGAGGATGTCAGAGCATGGGTAAGAGTCAGAAGGTGGAGAAGATTCTGAGGTCCCACAGAAGAGCCCTCGGAAGGGAATTCCCCCTGGGTATTCCCAGTATGGGTAGAAACAGGCAGTCGGTCAAAACAGGTGAAACTCACAGCGACCTACAACTCTGAGTGTCTGTGAGCTAGCGTGCTCCGTCTGGGCCCTCGACCCCCTTTCCAGGCTGTGACAGGCACCGTGAGTGCTACAGACAACGCTGTGCTAATGGCCAAGCACCGGCCAAAGCGAACTGCACAGCTCTTCCTCTTTGCAATAACCTTGAAATACAGTCCTCATCTGTCAGGACTACGCGTGTGCCAGCCAGGGACCAGGGAACACAGCTCCAACTCCCTCAGAAGTGGAAACCCTCCATGAGGCCTTTTCTGTAACTCCCACCTTCAACCTGGAAAGAAGCCGTCACTCCTAGTCGGTCCCCAAGGGGCTTCACTGACAATGGTGCCGGTCCACGCCACATGAGGGGCACCTGGGATAAACCTTTTTCTGGACTTGTCTGCAGGCCACTGTACACTTCCCTCGGAGGAAACTCACCGCTGATCCTTCCTCATACTAATGCCTGAATCATTTGTCCTCCTAGCCCCATAATTCTTCTTAGAGGCTCTGGCTCGGCGTAATCCCCTTAAATCTTCTGAAGGCCGGGAGAGTAAGGGAGAAGGCCAGGGGTGTAAGTGGGGGAGGCACGTGCTGTGGGCGCTCACTGCACCCGAGGAAAAGGAAGTTCTCCAACACAGCCAGATCCTGTCGACGAGATGCTCCTCTGTATGGGGATGTTGATGCCCAACCTTCTCTCTAAGGGACTTTATACTTTCTGTTATTCTCTCGCTCTCCTCTGCGTGTAAAGTTGACAGTCAGGACTCCTGCACTACTTTTTCCTTGCACTTTGGTCAATTTTGTTTACACACTCAAACGCCCACCCAAATTTCCATGCCTGAGCCAGGACTCGCCTGTTCCAGGCTACCGCTTCAAGGATGGGGGGAAACGTGGTCATCAGCTGTAACCGACCTGCAGTCAGTCCCTCAGGCCCAGGCTCTCCAGCCCAGCACTTTCTAACCCGAGAGGAAGAGGCCACATGCACCACAACAAGGACTAGCGTGCGGAAGTGTCTAACCTCTCAGGGAATCGTTACGGGCTCTTCAGTCCACGACATGCTGGTCGTGGGGTAGAGAGGCGTCATCCCCTTCCCCAGGGGGAGGCTCCACTTGCTTACTTACCCTGACGGGGTCCTCTCTTCCGTCGGAATGCTGCGCCTGACTGCAGGGCTTCTAGAAGACTGTCCATCACACCTGTTTCATCACCTTCTGTCATGAACAAAGATGGAGATGTAAGCTCTTCAGCCAGAGCAGTGTGTGTGTGCTGAGCCACACACAACCCGCATGTCATCTGCCTGGCTCCCCTCTGTTCATGCTGGATGGGGACTCAAAGCAGGCAGGGGCTCAACCTCCAGCCTCAGCCCATGTTCACCTGTTTGCAAATGGTTCCAACACCAGGCCCCACTGTGTGCTAGCCGCTGCAAACGCTGGGTCTCTTCCTGCAGTGGCCTCTCCTTCCCATCCCAGGCAAACACAGACAACTGTAGAACTGCCCGACTCCAAGACCAGGATAAGGACAGAGCCTGGGACTATGAAATTAATAAGTAGCCATATCACGCTCTCTTTATCCTAAAGTGTTTTACTCCAGGTTACTTAAACCTTTCATGCAGCACCTGGTTCCAGTCTCAGAGCAGGGCTGAGGAAAAGGTGAGAGAGAACCGCTCAAGTACATTTCACTGAAGTGCTACCCCACCTGGCATGTTAAGAGGAGCATCCTGGCCAGAATACAAAGAGTTAATGTAGAATCCTTGTTCCAGCCTGGCTCTGTTTCCATGGCAACAGCTCAGGGTGGTGAAATCTGAAACTGTGAAATCCCAAGGAGCCTGGAGGCTGCCAGCTACAAGGCTGGTTCACTGCTCCGAGCGCCACCTGCTGGCTGAACATCACCAATGCAGCTGACCTACATTCCAACCTCATTTGCTTGCCCTGGGCATCCCAGAGTCAGGACAAGGCCAGCTGTGTCACCTGATGACTGGGTACAGCCCTCATCCCACAGCTGGACTCTATCTTTGCCCACTGTGTCTTAGACAGTACCTGGGGGCAAACCCAAGGAGCCTCAGAACAGGGGGAGGAACAGAATATTTGCTGTGGGCTTAGATAGCATTGCTAGAATAGTTTGTGGCTTTTGTACCACTGGGGTGAGAGCAGGGAATTGCTTCCCAGAAAAGTTTAAAGAAAAGATGAAACGTAGGCTATTCCTGCCTAATATTACAATAGAGATTCCAAAGAATGGTCCCTGAGCAAGAGGTGCTGGAGCAGCCCTTGCCCCTCGCGCTCAGCACAGCACTCCCACTCTTGCCAAGCCTGGCAGCCCTGAAGCCCCTTGCTTAGCAGGCGCGTAGCCTCTCGGTTCAAGGGCGGCATGAGCCCAGTGCCGCGCACAGTGTGTGCTGTATTTCCGCTGGAGCAGCCAGAGGGGGCAGGGATCGGCAGCAGGAAAGAAGCAGAGACAGGAAACAAGAGAGCCAGTAATTGAGGCCATATGTTTCAACAAAGACATGCTTCTGGTGGTAAAGCAGAGATTCTGCTGAAGGAAGAGGAGGGTGGTCAGCTCCCCTGCCCCCTTCCGGAAGTTCGATCCATTCACAATCTGAAAGGTGCGTGTGATGGTGCTGAGGTACTGGGGACACCGTACTCAAAGAAATAAGCAGAAAGGGAGGGCCGGCCACCAGTAAAAGACAGAAGTGCCAGGAAAACACTGGGGAAAAGAACAAAAGATTTAGTTGAGGGTGTGAGAAGAGGCCAGAGGCACACTGGACAGGCAGAAGGAAAGAGTGATATTGCAGCAGTACTGAAGTCACTGAGGAGATGAGACAGAAAGCAGGAACCAGCAGAGGAGAGAAGAGGGGTTGAGCAGAGACTTGGCCTGTGTGTGCAACTGGGGTGGGCTGAAAGTCCGGCATCAGGGTCTTAAAGGGAGAAGGCTGCCAGCAATCACTTGCCAGGAGCTGTTCTCTCTGGACTCCAGATTCTAGACAGAGAAACCTTCCAGATGCTCCCGTCTCAACCCTTCCAGCCCTCCCTGCTTCTTACCTGCATTCATGTCTATGAGCTGCTCTCTCTTCTGCTGCTTCTCCAGGCGCTCCTTCTCTGCCTTCTCCTTGGCTAGTTTTGCTCGCCGCATCTTTTCTTCTGTCTCCCGCCGCTTCTGGTTCTCCTTGACTGCTTGCTGGGGAGAAAAAAGGGAACACATAGGTATGCGTGCACTCACACTTATGCACACTCACCACCAACATAAACCCACTGGAAAGTGAAGAATGTTCTCAAGAGAGGCAATCAGCAGGCACTCCTCGCTCACCACAAACATGCTCTTAAAGTTGTTCAGATCCATGAAGAGCTCCTCCACAGTCACCTTCTTGGGGTCAAAGAGGAAGTACTCGCCCAGCTCCTTATACAGGGTCTCCATGTTAGAGTGCATCATCCGCAGCTTGTTGTACTGCTCCTGTGCATCCTTCACGAAGCTGTGCAGCTGCCGAGTAAAGGACCGGTGCCAAGAAACAGACCCACTTCTCCGCCCAGAGGAAGCCTCGAAGATGTGTGCTGGCATGCACGAGGATGTTTCAATACAGCACTGTTTATCTCGAAGCAAGGGCCAGAGCAGTCTGTCTATCTCACACAGGGGCATGGCAAACACCAACTATGGCACACCTAGGAGGTGGCAGTTGTGAAAGAGGCTATTCTGCATACCCGGCTGTGGAAACAGCTAAGACAGAGTATGGGCAAAAACCAGTACAATGCATACAATGCAGTTTTTGTATAAAACAAGTTCATGAGGTGCAAACCGGAAAGAAGTCCAGTGACAGTGGTCACCTTGGGGAGGGGCGTGGGGAGGGAATGCCCAGGTGTACACATGCAGTGCGGATGGGCAGAGGGCAGAGGTCAAGGGGGACTTGCAGTTTATCTGCATGGTTTGCTCTCCCTGCTATAACAATGGAAATGCCTTTAGGAACTATGTATTAAATGAAAAAAATATTTTAAGGGGGAAAAATTGTGTATCACCAGATCTATCCTGTTGGCCACCCTCTGCAACCCCCCTCAAGCCAAGATCTACCCCTTCCTAGGGGCAACTCCCTCCTTTCAAGAAAGGATATGGTCATTTTTTCAACAAACTTGTCTTTCTCATCTGCAGCAGCTGGGAAGTTCTGGACATCACGCTCCACGTCGGAAACCTGTTTCTTCATCTGGTCTAGATTCTTCTGTAGGTTTTCGGCAGAAACTGAAGGAAACACAAGGACAGACAAGAGCTTACTAAATCCTGTCTTCAGACCCTTAGCTTCCGCCCCTTAGAGCACAGCCCCGTCTATGCACACAGCCAGCGTCCAGCTCTCCCCCACATCAGTTCCTTCTCACGCCCTTCGAGGGGCGCCCCAGCCTCCCTCCACAAGCTACACAGGACTGAGAAGAGGGGAGAGGCTTCATTTAACTCAACAAAAATCTATGAAATCCCCGAGGATCTTGGTTTCACTTATTTTCAAGAACAGGGTCTAGAGGCAGGAAAGAAATCTGTTCCCATTTCTACTGAATGCTGCTTTTTGTCTGCCTAATTCCAGGATGGTGAGGCCTGGTTTTTGTTAATCCAGGCTCTGTTTCCTGAATGAGAACAACCATTGCTCTAGACTAAAAACACCTGCTTTTCTTCCAGTTGTGCTTGGTGTTCCCTAGGAAGGGAAAGAGTACTTCCCACTGCGATACATGGAGACCTCGTTTCTGCCTGATTCTCCTCCCTTGTGTCTTAGACATCAAGCCTATACCCTCTCTCATTCCCACTTAAAACAGTCTGACCTGAAAGTGATCTAAAATCTAAACTGTCTGTTTTCCTCCCCGTGCAGAGGTGAGTAGGGCTTGGAAGTGCCCTCCAGCTCCATCCCAGCCCGCCCACCTCGGCTGGCTTTCTCCACATGGGCAAGCTCATCTGGAAACTTGAGGACGTCCGGGTACTCCGTCTCACACAACTCAGCCAAGAAGTGCAACAGCGTCATCTTCTGATCTGCGGACTTGGTGTCCCGGAGCTTGGGGAAGAGAAGACCTGTTAGTCCTGACATGCGCGAGATCACCTCAGGTCAATGATCATTTGCCACTTCGTGCTCATAGAGGCCGGGGACCTCCCTTCTGTGGCTCTGCTCTAACCCTCGGGCTCACCTTACAGAGGAAGCTGATGTTGAAGCCAAAAGCCCCCGCGTTCCTGGAACCAGCATTCATGTAGTTGCCAACAAGCAAGGTAATCTCCAGAAGGCTAGAGAAGCTCTCGCTCTTTCGCAGCTCCTCACACGCGGCAGTCACAGCAACAATCTCCGGCTTGATGTTCTCCACCTGCTCACTGAACTGCAGCTTGAAGAGGATGGCATTGAGGCGAGGCCGCAGGCGGGGCACAGTGCCCATCTAGGGGGAGACAAGCAGCTCCATCACCGCCAGCAAAGACAAAAGTAAGGGGAGCTCCGGGCTTGAGTCACCTATGGGGGGCTCTGAGTTCCAGGGCAGGAAGGAGAGAAAGCTAGGTTCAAAACAGACAAGAGGCGAGGAGCAAGCACCCCAGCTGCTCCCGGGAGGAGGGAGCAGGGGTCACAGAAGAGCCTAGGGCCAGAGGCCTCACTCACCACCACGCCAAACTGCTCCGACTCTGCCAGGTCATCGTATTCGTCCTTCAGTTCCGAAAGCATTTTTAACTGCTCTGGCTCTGGCATCTGCTTAATGAGGTTCTGCAAGAGAGAAGGGACTGTGCCTCAGTTTGAGGGTACGAGATGACAGCTTGAGCCTCAGTCACGCCCTCACTCTGCCCAAGGACCACTAAGAAGGAAACATGGACATGGGGGGTGGGGGGGCAGGGGGGAGAAGCAGCCAGTGAGATGGCAGGACTTCGGAAAAACGTACCAGAAACACCCTGACCACCACAGACAGAAGCTTACCCAAAGCTGGCATTCTTCAAGTCAGCGATGCCAGAGGAGGGTCCTCGGCCTCCAAGCAGAGGAGATGAGGCCGGTGCACGGCAATGCACAGAGCCAGCTCCAGCATGACCCCCGTGCTCCTTACCTGGATCATAGACTCGGTCAGAACAGCCTCATTCACCTCCAGGATGACATTCTTAATCTCTTGATAGGGCATGCGGAAGGAACCCAGAAAGATTGCTGCCGGAAAATGAAATACAAAGACATGTTCTCAGTCTCTTCCTCCTTCCAGCCCATCTTATAACCCTTTGCTGGTCAATTTTCCTAACAGGACTCTAGGAGTCACTACCAGAAACACCCACCAGCTCCACACTGCTTACTCGGTTAAAATCCAAGTTCCCGGGTCCCATGTTTAAGTTTCCCACCTCCCAGCTTGCCCTCTCATTAACCCCTACATGGAGGTCATACACCAGCAGCAGCACCGCACTCTGCAAGCACTGCGACTCCTTCTTTGCCTTTGCTCCCAGGAAGTCTTCGATCTTCTCTATCTATGTGTATTGAAGACATTCGCCCCACTCTGCTTTAGTTCACCACTCTCGTGACTCCATCCTCAAAGCAACCGCCGCCCAGAAATGCTCTGATTCTTAATTGCCGTATCCCGCTCCCTAATGAACACTGCCTATCCTTCTAGCTCTCTCCCTCACTAACCTCTCAGTGGGAGCGTGCTCGCTCTCTCTCTCTCTGAAGAGAGCTAATCATTCCATTTTTTCTGAATGTATCAGTTCTACTTTGTCTTCTCTATTTAACCAAGACTCTATAGTCTATCACTTCACTCTCTACTGCTATTCCCATTTCTTACCCTTATTTCTGTTCTCTGGCTTCCTTCTTCCTCCAGCCCCTGGTCAGTCCAGCCACCTGACTTCTCTGCCCTTACCCCGGGGCCAATGCACGCGCTCGTAAACACCGCAGATCAGAATCTATGAATCTGCGACGGCGCAATGGCAGCTGGAGCCTTGGCGCCGCCTGGTAGCCTTTCCAGTGCCCCCCTCCACGCTCTCCTGGCTGTCTTTGCAGCTCCACCAAGACGTCCCCATTCTCCCAACTGTCCCACCGCTTTCGCATTTGTTCTAAGATCTTGCTTCTCCTAACTGAAAAAAATCTGAAGCCATGGTGAATTGCTTGCTCAGCTTTCTCTCACGCCACTTACACACTGAGCATTAGGGGCCCTCAGATGGAGCCAAACAAGAAAAGATTTGGGTGAGGACTATTTTGGAATCATCTAGAAGAAAATTGTAACCTTATCAGCAACTACACCCATGGACTCATCCTTTCCTCATGTTTCAACAGAGCAGGTGGCCCTAAAGACCTTTTCCTCCAGCACATATACATACTCAAGTCTCTCTTCCCTTAAAAAAACCCACTCTGACCTAATATTCCTCTCTAATTACCAACTTCCTCCTTTCCTTCACTATGTAATTTAAAAAATATAAATCCATCGTCGCTCAATTCCAAAGCTCTTATATACTGTTTACTCTGCACAAAGTCAGTGGAAAGATGACAATCATTTATTGAATGCCCAACCCCGTGTGAGAAACAGCACCGTAAACACCATCTCCGTACCCCTCTCACTCACCCCATTCATAACAGCCCTGAAAGTTTGTATTCTCGGCCTCACTTGACAGAAAAGGAAACTAATACTTCAAGAAGTTAAGCTACCCATCCAAGGTTCCACTGCTCGTAAGAGGTGGAGCCAAGATTTCAATACAAATAAATTCCAGAGTCTCTGTTCTTAACTCCCATGGTGTACTGAAATAATTCTTGCTTTGACTACTGACTTTTCTAATGCCAGGTCCAAAAGACACTCATTCTGTCCTGTTTTTACTTGACTCTGGTCTTCCTCTGACACTGTGGACTACTCCCACTTCTGGGGACCATTTCATACCATTTTTCTTGCTGCTCCTTTCCAGCCCTTTTCCTTTGAGGACTCCCCCTTTTATTCTTTGGTCCTTAAATATTAATGGCCTTCAAAGCAAACTCATGGTGTCAATTATGACTCATATAATGTCTCCTAAACTCCTATCTCCAGCCAGAGCCTCCATCTGATCTCTATGTGCAAACACCTAATGGACCCATCCTTTTGGAGGAGTCCCACAGGCACCTTAAATTCTATCCTAAAATAAAGGTAACCTACCCTGGCTGGTGTGGCTCAGTGGATTGAGTGCCAGCCTGTAAACCAAACGGTCCAGTTCGATTCCCAGTCAGAGCACATGCCTGGGTTGTGGGCCAGGTCCTCAGTAGGGGGCCTGAGAGAGGCAACCACACACTGGTGTTTTTCTCTCTCTCTTTCTCCCTCCCTTCCCCTCTCTAAAAATAAACAAAATCTTAAAAAAATTAAGGTAACCATTTCTACTGACCACCTGCTCCCTCTCATCATGCCCACCACCTACCACCTCTTCTACAAAAGAGAGAAAACTGCTCCTGCTGGATTTCCCTATTTCAGTAAATTCCGTAAATGGTTGTATCCTCCCAGGGATGCCCAACCGGCGGCCCAGAATGGCTATGAATGCGGCCCAACACAAAATCGTAAATTTACTTAAAACCTCCTTTTTGCTTATCGGTTTTTCATTAGTGTTTGTGTATTTAATGTGTGGCCCAAGACAATTCTTCTTCCACTGTGGCCCAGAGACACCAAAAGGTTGGACACCCTTGATTGGAAAACATCTCCTTTATCCCTCCTCAGTCAGTCACTAAGTTCTGTTAATTCTATCTTATCTTCTACCTTCCTATTCATCTTCACTGCTTTAGTCCCAGGCCCCGATCACCTCTGGGGTAGTTTAAAGCAATAATATAACTCATCTCTCTGCCTACAGTTTTCCTCTGCCCTAGCACTGCAGCCTCAAAATCACTGCTGAAGCAGCCTCCCCAAAACCACACAGAGCTGTACCATTCACTTTCCTGACTGAAATCCCTTCAGTAACCTCCAAAGCTTTCAGGATAAAATATATACTTCTTAGCCTAAGCCTCCCGGAACTTTTGTGGTCTAGCCTCTGTCTGTTCCTTGAGAGCTTCTTCACCCTCCACTCCCCCCGCTGTACTTAAGAACCTGTCGTTTCTGAGCTGCACAATATCGTCTCATGCCTCTGTGGCTTCACACATTCTGATCTCTCTGTCCAAACAACCCATCCCTCATCCTTCACTTAACTCACTGTTAATAATTTATTTTTTATTTTTTAAAATTTACTGATTTGAGGAAGAAGAGAGAGAGAGAAACACCAATTTGTTGTTTCACTTATTTTTGCAGCCATTGGTTGGTTCTTCCACATGCCCTGACTGGAGATTGAACCTGCAACCTTGACCTATTGGGGTGATGCTCTAACCAACTGAGTTACCCGGCCAGGGCTCACCGTTAAGAGTTCTTTCAACTCAGTTTGAGCAGTACATCCTTTAAAATGATCTCTAGAATGTGCTCCTTCCAACACTGCCCCCATTGACTCAGATGCCCCCCTTCCCTAGTGCTCTCAAAGCAGCCTAGTACCCTCCATCACAGCGCTCACCACACTCTGAGCTACTACTGTTACTTGCTTTTATGCCTCCACCCGAAGTACAGTTCGTGAGGAGAGGGACTATGTCTCACTCAGTTCTGTATCCCTAGCACGTAAAAGGCACTTAATAATTTCTGAGTCACTAAATTGCATCTCCTAGACCATCCTATCCTAAACTAATCTCAATTTTCTTCCTGAATTCTGTCTTCCACATCACTGTCACTCAGTTGGAAATAACACTGCACTGCTCCACCATCTTGCATCATTTTCTGAAATAACAATTACTCGTGTTTTATTTTCCTAGAGATAAACCCTGAGAAGAGGAATTATTTCGCACTACTTCAGTCCCCATAAAAGGTCTTACCCACAGATCCTGTTTAGTAACATTTGTTCACAACGATGTAAGATTACGTAGCCAAGAATAATGTAAAGCCTTAGCGTTCGCCCTGTATGTATCATTGACTTTACTTAACGGGTATATGGACTCATTACTTGTGTGACCTTGGCCGAGTCACAACGGTTGAACTTTAGTGTTCTCACCTGGAAAAATGGGGACAACAGCTACATCACAAGACTGTGAGTGGGTTTTACGGACTCTGCATGCTTTCTCATCTGGAACACATTCCTAGTGTGGGCCAAGAAGAGCCTGCAACGTGGCGGACCCTCAGGTATTTGTGGAGAAAATATTCAAATCTATATCCTCAGAGAGATCAGCAGTTGAAAGGAATAGAAAATGAACATATATCCTGATCATCGACTAAGTATGTCCTATATCAACTTTGCGGGAGTTTCTGGTCTGGAATTCTGCCACCAACCAGGATTGTAAGTAGCAAGTTCAGAATAGAACTCACTGGGAGTTTTTGATCCTACCCTGAGAAGCCCAGAATTTACATTATTTACAAAGTTATTTTAGGTTTAACTGAAGTCAAGCCAGCACCTGCGTTTAAAAGGAAATACTTAAAAGAAAGTAAGAAAGAAGGAAATGTATGGTAGCTAGAACATTTGTGACAGATTTTCTGTGGATGCAGTGGAAACACTTAAGGGCTTTGAAATAAGAAAATCCAAGGTTCAAAACCCAGACCTATCTTTTACTAGCTATGTGACTAGACAAATTCCTCAAAGTCTTAGCCTCTATTTCCTTGCCATAAAACTATACACAAACAATCCTGCAGTGCTAACAAAGGGATTAAACGAGATAGAAAATTCACTATGCAATGCCTGGCATACAGCAGGAACTCAGCAAACGGAAGTTTCACGTATCAAGGGACCCTGGATTCACCAAAATTAAGCTCTTAGAAGAAATCCTTCACATTTCAAGTGGTTCAGATCACAGAGTTACTTACAGAGATTCTGTGCTGTCTTTGAATCCAACACCTTTAACTCTTTTACTTTTTTCTTTTGCACAGATTTCTTTTCTTCTCCACCTTCCTGATCCTTCTTGGCTAGAAAGGAAGAGATTGGAAAAGCGTGATTAAGAACAAGCCACGTCTGTAGCTTATTGAACTACTGTCCCATCCTGGAAAGGCCCCTTGCTTTCTCTCTATTAATAATGGTCTCCCTATGATACTCCTTCAAGGCAAACCTCCTCTTTAACTACCCACCCTTCTCTTACTGACTTCACCTTCCAACTACAGAAAATCTCATTTTCAACTTCCAGTCAAAACAGAGACACAGGCAGATACCATTGCAGCCCCTCATGCAACTACAGAGAGAATTACAACTAAACCTCAAAACAAGTTAACACCCAGAACTGTCAGAAAATCGAACTGCATGTAAGTCTGACAACCAAGGAGTTAAAGAAGCCACATTATCCAGATGGGTAGGAGGGGCGGAGACTTGGAGACGGGAGGAGAGGCGAGGAGACGCAGTGTGGCAGTGGCATGGGCAGTCCCACAGTCACGTGTGGTGGATAAAAATCAGGAGGGACACCTTGGGAGGAAGAGATCCCAGCCGCAGGCCAGACCACACAGCCCAGAGTTTCAGTGCCAGCAAGGTAAGTCCCCATAACTTCTGGCTGTAAACGCCAGTGAGGGTTGGGGTGGTGGAAGAACTGCTGGATTTTCAGGAGATTCCACTTCAAGGACCCACATGGTCTTAGAACATATGCAAACCCACTCACTCTGGGATTCAGCAACAGGGCAACATCTGGAAAGGTGCCAGTCACATATGGGGAGTGGGTGAAGTGACTAGAAACAGGGCGAGTGCCGGGCAAAGCTCTAGAAGCCGGGCAGCACCACAGTCCCTCCTCCAAATCCACCCCTCCACCCCGACACAGAGCCACAAAGCAGTGAAGTGGGTGGCCCTGCCTTGGAGATTACCTAAGGCTCGGCCCCATAAAATTAACGGGTGCCTTTTCTACAAAGGCCATGCTACTAAGACAGGGAGTCAAAGCAGCTCTACCTAATACACAGAAACAAACACAGGGAGGCTGCCAAATTGAGGAGACAAAGAAATATGGCCCAAATGAAAGAACAGAACAAAACCCCAGAAAAGAACTAAACAGAACTTCCAGCCAAGATGGAGGCATAAGTAGACACACTGTGCCTCCTCGCACAACCAAAAGAAGGCCAACAACAAATTTAAAAACGAAAAACAACCAGAATTGACAGAAAATCCAACTGTATGGAAGTCTGACAACCAAGGAGTTAAAGAAGAAACATTCATCCAGACCAGTAGGAGGGGCAGAGCCAGGCAGCTGGGTGGAGAGGACTCTTGACAAGGTGGTGGCTGGAGGGCCAGGTGGTCCCACATTCACGTGCAAATAAACTGGAGGAACAACTCGGGGGTGAGACAGACCATGCAACCCTGGGTTCCAGTGTGGGAAATAAAGCTTTAAATCTCTGATTGAAAATGCCTGTAGGGGCTGATGCGGCAGCAGGAAAAACTCCCAGCCTCACAGGAGAGTTCATTGGAGAGACCCACAGGGTCCTAGAACATACACAAACCCACCTACCCAGAAATCAGCATCAGAAGGGCCCAATTTGCTTGAGGGTAGTGGGGGAAGTGACTGAAAACCAGCAGAGAGCAGAGCAAGAGGCATTGTTCCTTCTCGGACCCCTCCCCCACATACAGCGTCACAATGCAGTGACATGGTTGCCCCACTCTGGTGAACACCTAAGACTCCACCTCTTACTACGTAACAGGCGAGCCAAGACAAAAAAAAAAAAAAAAAAAAAAAAAAAAAAAAAAAAAAAAAAAAAAAAAAAAAAAAAAAAAAAAAAAAAAAAAAAAAAAAAAAAAAAAAAAAAAAAAAAAAAAAAAAAAAAAAAAAAAAAAA